>JALIZH010018364.1:640000-877500 GCA_030522465.1 Rhipicephalus appendiculatus | reverse complement strand
ATTATATATTTTTATACAGCTACCACAAGAAAGGGCCTAAAAGATTTCTTTGGTGCCATCGCATTGTAATTGGAATATTGAAAGTGGCGTGTTGATGCTTTATGGCTTTCATTTTGTATCTGACGCTACGCATAGCTGTCCTATTCGCGCGACGAGATATCTTGACAAAAAAAAATCTACAACTATGCATAAATCAAACATTTAATCATAATAATTTCTGGGGTTTTACGTGCCAAAACCACGAGATGATTTTGAGTGACGCCTTAGTGGAGGGCTCCGGAAATTTCGACCATCTGGTGTTCTTTAACGTGCACTGACATCGCACAGTACACGGGCCTCTACCATTTCGCCTCCATCGAAATGCGACCGCCGTGGCCGGGATCGAACCCGCGACCTTCGGGTCAGCAGCCGAGCATCCTAACCACTGCTCCACCGCGGCGGACTCTGCGTCGCGTTGCCCGCGTGTGCGCACTTGCGAATCTGCAACTGTGGCCCGTAACGTAACTGCCAAATCACTAGCGTACCAATAGCCACGCCTTGCGGTCTGATAAGCTGCGCAAACTGAACCCGACAGTTTTTCGATGGCTTTCATGCATCATTGTGTGGTTCCTGGCTGCAAAAGCGCCGACTGGAAAAACGAAAAGACGCGACACGTGTTACCTCGTGATGTCGCCTTGCGAAATGCCTGGCTTGAGAGCATCAAGTTACGGCAAATTCAAAGCGCAACAGTATTTTACGTGTTGTGGACGCCACTTCTTTGCCGAAGACTATATACTATCACGACCCCGCTGGTAGAATCACCGTGATCACGACCCGCGCCTGCTTCAGGAGTTTGGCTCCGGTCACGGCAACCGCACGGTGTCTCGAACAGCGCGTCAGCGCGGCGAGACTGGGTGGGGCACTCGGCCAGGAGGGCAAAGCGGCTTTGGGAGAGGAGATCAGCCGACGAGAGGAGGGTAGCGAAGGAAAGGGCCGAAAGGGGCGATCGCCGCGTTTCGATAATCGAACGCGCCTAACTTCGCTATTACGGCACCGTTTCGAAAAAATTCTCGCGGCTACGTGTTCGTTGTAGAGTCGTGCACAACTTCCCCACCACAACTATATTTCGACCTCTGAGCGGTAAAGGGACCCTTTAAAGGAGCCTTGCAACACTTTTCCAAGTAATCTTCGAACGGCTACATTAAAGGAGTGCATTGACTCACGAATCGACTCACGCAAAAATTTTTAGAATTTGTTGTGCACGAGCGGAGTTACGGGGATTTGCGCGCACGCTGCAATTGCTTTCTCTCTTCTCCCGTCCCGACGAGCTCGCTAGAAGCTAAGCAGGGTGGGACGGCACGGGGAAAAGAAGTTACTTCACGCGCGAGTCGTGACCTTGAGCGCTGTCTTTTTTTCTCTCTCTCTCTCTCTCTCTCTCTCGAACGCACCGCTTACTCTCAGCAAGATCGCGAGAGAGCTCGCGGGCACGTCGCCCCATCCAGCGGCGTCCGCTCTAACTATGCAGCTCACGATGCTCAAGTCAGCCGATGGCCGCGGACTTTGGGTTTATGGCGTTATTTGTCGAGAGAAGAGCGAGCGATCTCTAGCTGACTTTGAGAATTAATTGTAAATTCCAGGCCACATGCTGCGCTATAAAGTTTGGCTCACATGCTCTCAGAAGCCTCGACTACCAATCGGCAGCGTTTTATGACCATGCTCAAAAGGCGTTGTAGGACCCCTTTAATAAACAGCCTATCAGACGATGGGCTCAGCTGAGCGCGCTTTATGGGCATGTGCTGACCCTCTTCCCTGCTTGCAACTTGCCCAGTCATTTCACTCATATGGCGCTGAGGCGCATAAATGTCTCTCACGTACGCTAGCTAAAAGTTTGGCCGGCTGTGCACATATTTAGGTCGTTATTCTCATCTGATTCTGCTCACTTTTTTTTTTATTTCGTCTGCGTACAATGTTATCATTCCATTTTCAATCCTTGCCCTACATTCCGTTCGCACTTTATTTCCTGGCCGGAAGCTCTCATTAACCTGCTCCTCATATTCTTTTTTTTTTCTGTTTACTCTGCGGAACAGTTTAATGCACCGCCCTGTCGTCTTCTCGTGTCTCGCGTCGTTGTCACGCAGTCTAGTGTTGGCATAACGCAGGTCCCACATTTGATAAGCATAAGCCGAGCAGGTTGTGCGTTTGGAACGCCAGCGCTTGCTTGACCATGAACGTCAGCGTCGCCGAAGGACTAATTCGTCTATCCGAGCCAACGAAGCGACAGCGTCGGCAGTTAGGCACAGATCTACGGAAGAGAGAAGTGGAGGCGAAACGCCAGCGCAGCGCGCTTGAAGCAGCAAGGAGTATAGGAAAACAGTGGAAAGGAAGCCATAGAACACAAACATACCTGCCAACCTAGCAGCTTGAAAATTCGGGAGACTGCAGCAGAAGGGGGGGGGGGGGGTTCATATCAGAAATTACTGAGATTTAGACATTTGCGACCCGCTGTCGTTGCTCTTTCGTCCACTGCGATTGCGAAAGCACTGCTTTTCAGAGCCTCCACCATTGTGTTTTCGGCATCTGCAGCCATTTCCCCGAGGATGGCAGTTGTTTTCGTACGTCCGCAACCGTACCGCTTCGCGTCCTCGCACTTCGGGCACATTTTCCGAAACAACGGTCCGGCGTCATCACTAACGCTTATGTGTTCCACAAGAAATATCGTGAATGGGCATTCTGCGTGGATTGCACTGTCTTCGCAGCTCTTTTGGAAGAACCGATGTTGCCCTGTCCTTCCGCAGCACGAACGTAGTTCTGATGCTTCTGTGAAGCGATGTGCACCTTTATGTCGGCCTTGCCGCCGTGCGAAACGCTTACATCACAGGCGCACGTGGTACAGAATCCGTACTTGTCACCTTTCCGCGAAGTCACAAAGCACGGAAACTCAGCTGTGTATGATCCAAAACACTTGCAAGTACTTCTTTGCTTTCGATACCGCCATTGACCTTCCAACTGAACTCGGGGAAACACGCAACCCCCACAACCACGTAACAAACACAACTGACGCCTAGGCAGGCGGCGTAGGCCTAGCGTACACAATGCGGGGGGCCAAGACAGACAGATGCAAAACTTGTGACCACTTTTCCCTAGCCTTCTTGTGGTACGGTGGCGAGCGCGTCTCGCGGCCGACCTTAGCCCAGATGCGCCGTACTGTAGTACCTAGAATATATTTAGTGGTACTCTACGGTATGGTTACAATGAACTAGAAGTGTATAGTGGCGAGTGGTCTACCGCAGCACCCCAACTGTCGCAGCAGAAAAGGCTGACGTACGCGCGCGATTTAAAAAAAAATGCACCTCTGCGGTGGTGGCCACTTTTCGGGAGATTCGAGATAGCATTCGTACAATCGGGAGATTAGGTCAAAATTCGGGAGTCTCCCGGACAATTCGGGAGAGTTGGCAGGTATGCACAAAATAGTTAATCTCAAAACAAATAAGAACCACGAAGAAACAACAGAAAATGATATAAAATATCTCATAATCACACGAAAAGAACAATAAAAGAGCAGGAAAGAGCAGATGAAGACAAGAAAAGAACACAAAAAAACAGATGGGAGTAGATAAACACAACATAAGGGAAACACATGCGAGTCAACGCCCCGCAGTTTCGTACTGCTGCAATTAGAGTGGAACTGGCTTTGTTCCACCTAGCCCCTACACTAGCTCCTCTGATTTTTTTTTTTTCTGCTATGGAACTCCTTCCACCGCACAAGTAAATATGTGATAACAGTTTTTTTTTTCTTTTTTTTTCTTTTTTTTTAAATTTGGGCGTGCATGCGCATTCGTGTTGAACGCACCCGTCTATTGGGAAGCAAGGGAAAGTCTTTCACGAGCACCAGCTTCACGAGTTCTGGTTCACCGACGAGAAGGGTTGGTTTCCCTCCCTCGTAGACCCTGGCAACGATAGGAAGCAAAACGCAAGCGAGATATTGTTAGCTTCGTCATTCGCATTTTAAGATACAACAATAAGCAAAAAAAAAAAAAAATCCCTATATTAACGTTTAAGCTACTGATCTTAGGCGGCTAAAGCATGCGTTGCGAAATTCATCAATTCGTGTTTACAGGGGACATTCTAACGTAAAGTTCACGTCGAACTTCATTTGGGAGTTGTCTAAGCGATACGCAATCTTTGCGTTTTATTGTAGGTGTAGCGGTGGTCCCTGGAACACCGTCTCCTGGCGGCATCGGCATGGCGTCTATCATGTTTAACACTCGTCAGCGTTTTAATTTCTTACTAGCACTCGTGCACGTGCCATGGGCCCATGACGCATGCCCGAGTGCTTGGCACCAGAATTTGCGAAAGCTTGAATTTTCCTTATGTGTACTATCGCGCTCACTGGTGTACAATCTTACATTGCGCTTGGCCATGCGCTCCCGCGGTGTAACTCATACTGAGCGCGATAGTACAGTCCTCCCGTTCGGCTTTGCACCTTCTCCTGCGGAAGGCTTTTATTCCACTTCCTCGAAATGCAACGAAGCCTCCATAGAGAATGCTATCTTGCTGTATTTGTCTTTCACAGAGCGCACAACGTATTCATCTAGGTCAGGGGACGGCAACCTTTTGAGGCTGAGGACCGACTTGCACGAAGCAGGCATGGCGGGAGTCGGGCGGTATATCAAAGTGTGTGTGTGGGGGGGGGGGGGGGGGGGGCTTTGCAGGAAAAAAGAAAGATATCGGCGAGTTAACAATAATGTACGAAACTGGAAGGGAATTCGTGTTTATTTAAACTAGAATAGAAATCATGTTTGTTTAATACCGAAAGGTCATCTTGGCAGTTGAGAAGGGACAACAGAAGTGTAGGGGGGGGGGGGGGTGAAGCTCTGACGTCTTGCCGGCGACCGCATAATAGATCCTCGCGGGCCGCATGCGGCCCGCAGGCCGTAGGTTGCTGACCCCTGAGCCACGTCATATACGTTCATGGATGCGTAGCCTATAGTGGCAGCGCTGGTAATGGGGGCACGCGCCTTCGAAACGTGGAGGCCCGTGTTCAAACCCAAACAGCGGAGTGCGAACATATTTTCTTTTAGTCATTCCTTTCGTTGTAGCGGCGATCGCCTCATGCGTCAGACATATGGACGGACTGTTTTCTCGTAGACTGTTTCTCGCCGTAATGGCAACAGGCGGCGCTGACTGACGCTCCCACGTTTAAGTACACATATATACCCTATAAAGTGGACGGAGGGATGACCGCCACCGTAGCTCAGTGGTGGAGCATCGGACGCGTTATTCGAAGGTCGCAGGTTCGGATCCTGCCGGTGGCAAGTTATCTTTTCGTCCACTTTCCTTTCTTCACATTTACATTACAATTACTTCTAATAGTTTCCCCTATACTTTCCTTGGCATCTTTGTCTGTTAGTTCTCATTAATACTGTGTTTAACAAAGCAAACGAGCCCTTAAGTTTACAATCCTTGATTCAGAACCTCCACGTCACTCGTTCGAGCACGCGTACGCGTTCGCGCGCCGTCCAATAAGGGCGCCCTCGCGCGGTCACGTGGGCGACGACGTACATGGCGCGAGACATGGTGCAACGGTATAAGTGTGCATCGCACCGAGCAATGGCGCGACGTGTAGTATCACGTGTGGTGCGACGTCACATGTACAAACCTTTACAAATCACTCAATTGAGTCGCAAAGCTATACATCCGCTGTTTTCCTTTTTTTTTTTTCTTTCTTTGCTACGCCAGCGCATTTCTTTTTTTTTTTTCTTTCTAATCCCCAGCTATTAATTTGTTGTTCTAACAGTGTAGAAAACACTGGTAACAACAACAGCGTAAGAGTATAAATAACACTATTCTAACATGTGTTATGGCCCAACCCTATACCTTAAAGTTAGTACATCCTCGAATTTCAATTTGACCCACCCCTGACATAGACTTCCCCGCGTATTTTGTGTGGAGCATTCTGTATTCCTATGTGGAACACAACATGTCACGCTTTTTCGTGTTAAGGACACGGTCTTGGCGCCGATTTTCCCGGGGGAACTCGCTAAACAATGCGTGCGCATTAAAGGTCTACGACTTACCCACAAACTCTGCCCAACTTCTTGTAACGCTCGTCATCGATCACGTAAAAAGGCTGCAAGAGAAAGAAGATAAGACGTAGCCAGTGGCGGATCCAGAGAAGGGCAATAGGGGCGATCAACCCCCCCCCCCCCTAAAGCATGTCGGTCACCCCACCCACCCCTTCACTGCCTGTCGTCCACCTCCTATTATTACGGATTACGACAAATGAGTGGAACCACTGTAAGTACAACTTAACAGTATTTATGCTGTGATGGGGTTCTTGTGATGACAGCAACTACTAAACACAAGAAACTCACGACCCCGCCCCCCCTCCCTCCTCATCGGTTTTACTTCAAGCGACTGCCCCCCCCCCCCCCCCCCTAAAATGAGTGGCTGGATCCGCCCTTGGTGGTAGCAACAACAAAAAGTCACAGTTTCGCCACAAGGCGAAGCAATGAATGCGATAGCAGCAAATTGGAATGTCAAGCGACGAATGGCAAGCAGGTGGAAACGTATAGCGCGCTGCTCACGCACACATGACGCACGAAAACAACACGCACAGGGCGAGAGAAAACTAACAACGTTCACAACTCGACACTTAACGCGCTACTCAAAGAAAAACGACGCACGAAACGAATTCACAGGTACAGGCGAGCGCGAACTAACAAGTGTCACAGTTGTTACTTCGCTGTGTTTGAAAAGCGTGTTCTTTTCGCAAACGGGGGGGACTGCCGCGAGCGAAGTGACCTTCGTGCGCTCGGTAACTACAACGCAATCGTTCCGGCGAAAGCCCAATTCTCCCCCCACCGTGAGATAAGCGCGCGCGCGAACGGGCGTCCCCCCCCACAGGGCAAAGGGCGCGAGCGGATGAGCGCGGGCGCCGCGACGAGTGGGGCCGGTGGGGGGGGCGTGCTATTCGCCTCGTGTGCGACCGATGGCGGCGCTGCGAACGGCGCTCCGGTGACGCAAAGGCGGGGATTCGGCTTTTGTCGTCTGCTACGCTCTGCCTAAAACAGCAGCATTTTTATTATAGTTCGCTCGCATCGCACGGCGTTCCTCGACTACTAGCTGCATTTCCTTGTAATGACATTTATTGAGATGACTGCTAGCATTACATGAGTTTAAGAAACGTTAACATTTAACATATCTTCTGTATACCGACAGCCATCGCGGTCAGGTTCATGCCCCCGAGTTCGTAGCGTCGCTCACTGGGCTGGATGGCGTTGAAATAGCTTACATGAGAGCGCGAACGGCCGCGCCAAGTGAGTTAAAGAGAGTCTCCGCTTCTTTTAAATCGCAGCGCGATCAATTTTGCCGCTTATTCGCAAAAATCAGCGTTGTGTAAACAGACTTGAGATGAACGAAAATTCACGCTCCACACTCAATTGTAGTCATGTGGACTTGTGCAGACACGACAGCCGACAAAATGAAATCGATAAGTTCATCGACCAGCGGGTTATTGCGGACCACTAGCATAGATTGGGCGAGCTGGATGCAAATAAGATCGCTCGGAATGAAACGCCAGCAGTGGTGCGCGTGGTACAGTTCGCCTCTTATGATTAGAGATAGATACGTTCATGAGCCGCATTCATGTTTTCGATCGCGCAGTGCTGCCTACTCGACTGTGCGAGCCTGTCAATGGTGATGACAGGATGGCGCGGACTATATTTCTAATGCTTGGGCAAAGCAATCCGCTGCAGTGTTCGCGTTTCACTTGGCACCGATAGTACAGCTTCGTAAACATTAGGAAAAATCGGCGAATGTGTCCAGGAAGAGGAGAAAGAGAGCTCTTTCCCACCATTCTTTTGCCCCCCTGTGGCTGATTATTGTGATTCTTTACCGTGCTGTAACAAGATTGAATATTTTAAGGTGGGAGCCTTAGATTCCACATAAATTGCGAAAATTGACCGTCGGCGTTCCGCGTCGCCAGCGTCAACACGAGTGATGCGAAAATTCATCACATGATCACGTCATCATGACATCCCAGACCGACAAAGTTTGTGACGTCATAACGTCATGTCACATGATCGCGTCATCACATGACATCGTCGCTTTGCATTGCCTCCGTGATTGGTGGGCCGATCTCGGAGGCAATGCAAAACCAGGTGATGTGTAGAAAGCTTCAATGCAAAACCACGTTACGTCCAGAAAGCATTCGCAGGGGGGCTGCGAAGGAACAATACATCGACTCAAGAAAAAGATGGCTTTCGCCTTCGAGTCAACTTAGGCAAATGCATAAGGAACTCGAGTCTCTTTAGTACAGTAATCGCACCAAGCCACATCAGGAGTCGACCGTTGAGACTGATTTACAGTACTTTATTGCAAATACATCTTTCGATGCGAAAGCTTTATATTTATCAACGTTAGCATGATTACACTAATTCTGTTCAGCATATTTTCAGACCACCGTGAACGAGTGAACAAACGTCGATTTATTAACGTAAGGATTAAAATATGTTGCAAAAAAATAGAACAAAAACAAAAGAAAATCACTCCGGACAACCTACCGATATTTCATATCCCCGTCGTGCATCCCCTTTAGACTCACCCTGTTTATTTCGTGTTTCAATTTAAAGTACTTACGACGTGCTTACACAGCAGCTGCTAAAAATGTGTATTTAACAAACATTGTTGCCGGTAACGCCACTTAATTTATTTGAATGACATCACATGTCGTTTGTCATGCGCTTAAAACTCCGAAAAGAGGAATTGAACCGAAGGCACAGGCTTGGCAACCGAACACGCGCAGCACGCGGTATACATTTATTGCGCTTTAACGCAGATATGGAAGCTGAAGCCCGAACGCGGAAGTCAGTTATCGAAAACGGGCAGGAAAGTCATTTTGAGTTCGCCACGGCCATAGAACAGTCGCGAAAAGAAAAATTCACCATAGAAGCAGATGTACACATGGATGGCTAGCAGACGACAACAGGAGCAATCGACACCGAACGTGCTCCTGACGGCAACTCCACTCGATTTCGCTGTGCATTTTCCTTGAACATTCAGTACAAATTGCTTTATCAACTCGCCCACCAATGTTTCAATAACGCGAGCGCGATAGACAGGCCAGCAGCGTCGAGCAGCCTTCACGTAGCGAGTGCGCGCGCGAAGAGCTGCATCCGAGTCCTCTCCCTGACGTCACACGCGAGAGGGCGCCACTCCAAGATCTCGAGGCGAATAGGGAACCAAAGCTCAAGCAGCTCAAGTTTGCGGAGCGACGACAGCGCCGCTCTGCGACTCTGGAGAGAAGCGCTGGTGAAACTGGGAATTAGCGCCGCGGAGGGCGCGCCTGTTTCAGCGACAGCCGACAGCGGCGGCACGCGTGCGCACGCGTTCTTCGGTCGGTGCGGGGAGCTTACACGTTGTGCCGTGAGCTTGGCTCGCTGAACCGAGAGGCTTGCTTTGCGAAGCTGCTTTTCCGCGATGGTAGAAGCGACCCCACGAAAGTGAAAGCGTGGTCCGAAGTATTACCGTGTGCCACAGCAGTGCAGACAGTACCAAGGCACGCGATCCGCCTGTAAAACTGTATCAGTTCCCGGACAAGTCGTACGAGAAAGAAAGTCCACAAGCGTGTATCATCGCAGTTAAAGGAATAAAGTTCTAGATCTGCCTCGCCTTCCGTTTTCGCTGACTCAATTCTTCGCTTGAAATCAATTCTTTCGACTACCTGAATCAGTACGTAACGCGGCGCGTGCATGCAACGACTGCAGTAGTGATTGCTCGCCGTCTCGCATTTTTACATCCAATTACGGTTGTATGTTGAAGCAACTTTGTGTTTTGATTCCTCGTGTTTGTGAGACCTAGCTGTCGTTGTCGATGTTCACACTCACAAACTTCATACCGCGGTTAGCGTTGCGGTGTTCGTTGCGTTCAACTGAACTCCGCACAAGGCTGCATCATCGCGCCGGAACGAACGCCTGTGCATTTTCAGCTAACTTCACATCGTTTTGCTGGTTTGTTCTGTTTTTGTCGCTTTGTTAGGGTGGTATATATTTAAGCCGCTGATTCTAACTGGCACTTAATTCAGGAATTGTTATTGCCATCTTCGGAGATTGTGCGGTTTCTTTCACGCGCACCGCGCACTCGTACATTGCTTCGAGTGTGCGTTTACGGGTGCGCTTTGAGCGAGCTCGTCGCCCGATACCACATCGCGCCTGAAATTCGACACCTCTCACGCTGAGCCGCGTTCGCGCAGCAGGTCTTATACACCTGTAAAGTCGATATTCTCATAAAAAGGGAATGCAAGCACGAATCGAGAAGCGCAGAAAAAAAAAGACAGACAGACAGACAGACGAGGCGAGCAGTTCTACTTGCTTCGCAGCGGTTAAAGCTAAGCTAAGCTAGCCGCCTCGTGGCTAAGTCAGCGGGTGATGCTCCAGCGGTACGGAGGGCCTGACTCGAACCTTCTCAGGCTTTTTAGTGCCACGGCCGTGTAGTCTTTGTTTCTTTCACTTTTTTTTTTTTTTTTTTTGCACGCCGCGAAAGTTCGTTCACTACAGTACGCGTTTGCCACTGCCAGCATGCACATCTAAACAATAATCACATGTTTTTCACAGTCGACAACGTGGAACATCGATAACCGTGATTAACGAACTTCTCTCATTTGATTACGTTCGCTTTTCGAAGTGCCTGTCCAGCGGGGAGATCTTTTTCAAGCGGTACATAGCGAAGCGCTGCGCGAGAGCTCTGCACGCGCACGGAAGCGAGCGGCAGCGCGGCGGAGAGAACAGAAAAGGCGCGGCGCTTACCCCCAGTTTCTATTTTTTTTCGAGGCGCAGCAAGCGCAGCGCGAAAGCACTGCACGTGCACGGAAACGAGCGGAAGCGTGGCGGAGAGAAAGGAAAACGCGCAACGTATATTCCCAGTTTCTATTTTTCCGCCAGAGATGGCGCTGCCTGTCCAGAGTCGCAGCGCCACTGAGCGATGCTTTGGGAGTCTATGGCTTCGCCGAGCGCGCCCTTTGCGCCATCTCGCTGGTAATGCTGAAAACTCAGTGTATATAAATAGCTCGCCGTTTGACCGTTGAAGGACGTGCGCTTTCGTGGTTCAGTGGTTAGCGCTGCAGAGCGAGAGGTCCCTGGTTCGATGCCGCGCGTCGGAAACATTTTTCTGAATTAAACTCGTTCTTGGCCTAGTGTGTTAGACATACTTGAAATCAAAAGGTTGCGCGAAAATTGGACACGTTCACAAGCGAGGGTACAGGGACAAGCGCAAACTCACACTACTTTATTCATGGGCTGAACCACTGAATATGGGTTTCTGGCTGCGCATGTGTGATTCTTGTGGCATTCTTGGCGTATGCACATGTGATCGTAGTGTTTCTATTTCCTTTATATTCAGTGGTTCAGCCCATGAATGAAGTAGTGTGAGTTTGCGCTTGTCCCTGTACCCTCGCTTGTGAACGTGTCCAATTTTCGCGCAACCTTTTGATTTCAAGTATTTTTCTGAATTATTTTTCTTTGAGGCTTTTATAAATATATAGATACATATACATATACGGGACATGACGGCGACGGCGAAAACCAGCCGAGACTGTCCATATAATTGCTATCGCAATAAAAGTCCCGATTACAAGCAGATCAATTTACCTCCCGATTCATGGCCGAACCCCAGTTTGCCCCACTACACTGAGGAACAATGCCAGCCAACCAACCAACATCAATTTCCGCCTATATAAATAAACATGCTTTTAAGAATAAACTTTACACATATTTCCTACCCTTTCACCACAACCTGAAGAAATTGGGGGGCTTCGAAGCTTGGCGTATGCGTGCTTGACGTACTACTTTTCTTTCTTTCTTTCTCTCTTTCTTTCTTTCTTTCTTTCTTTCTTTCTTTCTTTCTTTCTTTCTTTCTTTCTTTCTTTCTTTCTTTCCTTCTTGCTTTCCTTCTTCCTTTCTTTCTTTTCTTTTCTTTCTTTCTTTCCATCGAACTGATCAATTTTTCTTCCCTGAGTCTTTCCTTCCTCCATGCCTCGTTTAGGTGCTTAGCAGCGCAACACTTCAGTTGCTAGGGGCAACGACGACGGTCATGCGTTAACATCCAGGCAACAATGAGATGTGGCAACGTGAAATCACAAGTCACCTCGATCACCTCGAAAAAAGACCAGATTGCCGTATGAGAAAACAGCTGATCACCGACGAGCCCACGATCGACACAACATTAATCGTGGGAAAACGGTGCATACAAATACGCATCGTGACCGCGGCGCACCTACGAGGGCCGCATTTCCTTTGCGACTCTCGAAGTGCTGTGACTAGGGCGGCCAGATACTTCAAAAAAATTCACGCCATATCCACGAAGTGAATGATGATGAGTGGGCGAAGCTCGATCGTTTTCATCCATGGCAGAAAGAGAATGTGTGGTCTGGAACGCGCCTATACTTCATGGTCATCAGCGTCATCGTCATCACGTGTAGTGGGTACATTCCACTATACTGGAACGCGCTTATACTTCATCGTTATGACGTGTAGTGGGTACATTCCACTATACTGCGTCATCGTCATCCTTATCACGTGTAGTGGGTACATTCGACTATACTGGAACGCGCTTATACTTCATCGTTATCACGTGTAGTGGGTACATTCCACTATGCTGCGTCATCGTCATCTTTATCACGTGTAGTGGGTACATTCCACTATAGTGGAACGCGCTTATACTTCATCGTTATCACGTGTAGTGGGTACATTCCACTATACTGCGTCATCGTCATCTTTATCACGTGGAGTGGGTACATTCCACTATACGTGGCTATCTACCTACCTACTACTACTACTACTACTACTACTACTACGACAACTACAGAGGAGGGACAGACCCACACCTTTAGGAGCTTCGCCCCTAAAAGTGCGTTTCAAAGTTTGGCTGTGCAGCAGTGGTAAGGACAGCTATGGCTATAAAATTTTCAAGGTATTTCAAAGATACACGCAAGTTGCATTGGAGCTCAAAATTAGTTTCAAATTGTGTTTAGTATCTTGTATTTTTGTATATTTAAATTTTCTACAAATGTACTTTCTGTTAGGATCTGCTGTCTGCAGAGCATTGCAATTCAGCACAAAGGTAGTTACTAGTGCTTTACAGAAGTGGAACTAAAATTGTGAGCGTACAACAAAAACTAGATTTTTTTTGTTTCTTGACTTTTGTCGATGTGTGAAAATTGCCACTTGAGAATATCTTTTTTTCTAATACTTAAAAAAAAAAAAAGAAACACTGATGCACCTAGGCCACTGCTTGAGACATGTGAAAAATTCTGTTTGTTCGCGCCTGATAGTTCCCGAGAAAAAACGTGCACAAGCTTCAAAAATGTTCTTTTGAGAAAAACGCAGAAGGTACAGGCGTGAGCAAAAGTATGCAGACCACGGGATCGCGTGGCCGAATGCATCGACGCGCCATCTAGCGACGTGAAGCTTGCTGCGGTGCGCATGCGCGTCCCATCATATCAGTTGGCCTCTCATGTCGCTCTGTCTGACGCTGTTACAGCGCTCGCAGCCAAAATGACAACTGGGTGTCGCTTTGTTTGCTCCACAGAATCTGTGCTGTTCCTTTACGTAGCGGCTACGACGGGGCCGGATCAAGCGCCAGGCTCGCGTTGTTTTTTACACCAGTTAATTAGCCGAACTAAGCATAGCTAGCATCGCATAAGCTGAAGCCAAGCACACAAAATTAAGTTTTCTCAGTCCAGCTAGCCTTTGTCGCGTTAACCCAAGTTAAACTGAATGAGCCTAGTTAAGTCAAAGTAAGTATAGCCGAAACTAATCTTACTTGAGCAGTGAGCACGGTATCACCTAATGAACTCAGGCGTAAGTGGGTTTAATTAAGCCTGGTCCAGCTAGCTGTTTTCATGTTACGCGAAGTTAAGCTTAGATGAGTCCAGATAAGTCGAGGTAAGTATAGCCAAATCTAATTAAGCATAATTGATCATACTATCTCTTAATTTAGCCGAGCGAAACTAGCCTAAGTAAGGCAAACCTAACCGTGGCCAATTAATCCAAGTCGACTTTCTCATGAGCCCAGAGAAGCCAAGCCCAAGAAGATACTAATTACTCCTTACCGACTCCAAACTAATTAAGCTCATTCACGTCTAATTAGTGTTAGTTAAGGCGAATACTAATTATGCTTGATTAATTAGCCTGACATCCCACCAAAAACACCCTAGATACTGGAGTTTCACGTGACATAATTACGCTAATTATGCATAACTAAGCTAATTAGGCAGGTTCAAAGTAAGTATAGATAAATCTGATTAAATGTGGTTGATCCTGGTATCATCAAACTAATCGTATCGTAATTAGGTCTAATTAAGCAATATCTCATTAAACCCAATTAAAGTAATTAAAGTCGAATTTTCATGAGCACAGAGAACCCGAGCTCAGGAATGTACTAATTACTCCTGACCGAGTCGAGTCTCATTAAGCTATATTAGATGTAGTTAGCGTTAACACTAATTATAAATATTAGTGATTAATGTGTGTGACATCGAAGCCCACCCGAGGTACTCTATTTTGTGTGCTTGGCTTCATCAGGTTATGCGATACTAGCGATGTATACTTCGGCTAATCAACCGGCGTAGAAAACGACGCGAGCCCGGTGCTTGAACCGGCCACGTCGCAGCCGCTGCGTGAATGAACGGCGCCGATTCAATGCAGATTCTATGGAGCAAGGAAAGCGACACACTGTCGTCGTTTTGGCTACGAGCGCGGTAACCGCGTCAGACAGAGCGGCATGAGAGGCCAACTGATAGGACGGGACGCGCATGCGCCAATGCATGCGCCCCGCAGCACGCTTCACGTCGCTAGGTGGCGCGTCGATGCGTTCGGCCACGCGATCCCGTGGTCTGCACACTTTTGCTCACGCCTGTACATAGGGCCACACGCGCATTTCCTGTCAACGTGTCAAAGAAAAAGGACCAAAAAATGTTTTTGAATCGGCGAGTGCCCAAGTGTGGTATATTTTCTGAGAGATTATAAAAATTCACTATCGGGTGATTGCAACATCTGAAAATTGAATTTTTTTTTCACCGAAGGAAGTCGCACCTCACCTTAACGCGATAGCGCGTTACACCCGACACGGTGTTCTGGTTACGGTGCTCCACTGCTGACCCGCAGATCGCGGGTTCGAGTCCCGGTCGCGGCGGCCGCTTTTTCAATGGAGGCGAAAATTCTCGAGGCCCGTGTGCTCAGATTTAGGTGCACGTTAAAGAACCTCAGGTGATCGAAATTGCCGGAGCCCTCCACTACGGCGTCTCTCACAATCGAATTGTGGTTTTGCGACTTTAAACACCTACAATCATTGCCGGAGAGTACGGGAAGGGGGGGGGGGGGGGGGCTCGCCCCCCCCCCCCTCCCCGGACGGCTTCACGGGGGGGGCAGAGCCCCCCCCTCGGCTCCCTGCCCAGGATATTTTTTAGGAGCTTGGCTTGGGTCCCCGTACATTGACAACGAGCGTTTGGCCTCCTGTCTGGCAGCTATTTATTTCACAAGGGGCTGTTTATACCCGCTTTTTCATTTCAGGCTTTTAAAATTCCGATCATGGACCAGTGACTAGTGAAACACTCAGTTAATAATTCCCCGCAGAGATTTGTATGTGCAGAATATGTTGTGTTAAAAAACAACTGAGGCGACCTCTTAGTGTTCTATAGTGGTATTTTCTACCACCTGAGAATTATTTTTGGACATCACATATTGAAGATTAAAGCTTCCTGTACCAGCATTAGGGCACTGTCTTATGTCTGGTGCATGTTTTAACAAAGTAATGCATGTCAATAAAGAAAATAGGCGGGTCCCACCCATTGTGGGAATCGATTTTGTGTGATGCAGTCACCGAGTAGCAGCCTATACGGCCTTTTTCGCTGTGAGCCAGGCGTTGCGAGGAGGATCGATGTCTTTGTGTAAGTTGAAAAATAAATCGTGGAGTCATCACAATACTCATACTGATATCGCGGTGTATATATATATATATATATATATATATATATATATATATATATATATATATATATATATATATATATATATATATATATATATATATATATATATATATATATATATATATATATATATATATATATATATATATATATATATATATATATATATATATATATATATATATATATATATATATATATATATATATATATATATATATATATATATATATGAAACGACAGGGAGAACAATGTAGAAGAAGAGCAAGCCGGGCCCCGCCCCCTCCGGCAAAATGAAAACTCTCCGCCTATGCCTACAATGATATTAGCGATAGCATTACAGCGTACGCCCGAACAAAAACCGTTTGTGTAAAAACTGAAAAAAAAAAGTCACAGCATTTTCGCTCATTGATTTCCGGAAAAACTTCGTCAAATCGAGTTCACTGCCATAAATTATTCGTTAATTCGAGTTGATGACAGCGTTGAACTTTAGCCCGGCAAAGCTTGGCGCTCTAAAGATGCCCAAACCAGCCCAA
Organism: Rhipicephalus appendiculatus; assembly: GCA_030522465.1. Taxonomy (NCBI): domain Eukaryota; kingdom Metazoa; phylum Arthropoda; class Arachnida; order Ixodida; family Ixodidae; genus Rhipicephalus; species Rhipicephalus appendiculatus. The sequence goes on along the minus strand of JALIZH010018364.1, from coordinate 861,000 downwards.
CAGTAAGCATCTACTAGTGCGTTGGAAAGTTCACTTTCCAGGGAAACGATCATAAGCGAACGACATATATATCGCTGCGGTGCCACCGTATTCACACAAGTACGCGGTACAATAATCGGCTCACCTCGTAGAAAATTCTCAACGCTGGGCAAAAGATCAAGGAGAAGTCTTCCTGAGGAACATTCTGCTTCTTCCAGTAGTTTCCGGTACCTCGTAGCATACCTGAAAAAATGAAGGAAGTTCCGCGTGAATGGGCCGCGAGCCACACTTCAGACGTCGTTGTACAATGGACATTTAGAATGTTTTATAACACTTTGCATTTTAGGTCACCGCTTCCTTTCATTCATGAGGAATGAACATCTTCGTTAAGGCGAAGACGCCTTGTTCAGTCAGTGAAGTAAACGGAACACAAATCGCTTGGTAATAGTGAGCTTTGAAATCAACACTGCCATTCATTACGTATACCACTGCAACAGGCAGTGTGCGCAACTCACGTGCAACATGGTAACGACAGACATGAGGACATCAACAATAACAGCAGCATCAACAACAGCGACATAGAGTGGAGAGGTTGGAGACCTACATATACAGCAGTATGACAGCGGTAGCCGCTAGCAGCAACATGTCTGGTAGACCAATCAGCTCCATCGCTGCGCCCTCCGGAGTGTCGTGCACTTTGAAGCGAAAACAGCGGAGGAAGAACGCAGATTCCGCGTTCGCTGTGCGTGGCTTTCCGTACAACTTCGGACAGTATATGCGAAGCATCATTTCAAAACGCACCTTCTTATATACTCCCAATGCAGTCAAGCGCTAGGAATAGTAAGTGATTCTAGTATAAGTGATAGAGAAAGGAGGAAGTGCGCACTGTAAATGTATCTTCGTTGAAGGCACCCCAACCGCAGTGCACTATGGGAGAATCGGGATGGTAATGCTATGCCCTGGTGCCGAGCGACAAGGGCCCAGAAACGAGGGAGGGGGACCACGTTGACCTTGACGTCCAGCTTTACGCAAGATTGCCTCGGAGGATCTATTCGGCAAGCTGTCAGCTCTATAAATAAACACAAATGTTTCGCGGTGACCTGCAACACAATCGCCGAGTCACCTTGTGTTGCGAGTTGCGAAACTTCGCTTAGGATCCATGTATCGGAATCCGACTGCGGCATTGGTCGAAATCGTGACGTCCGCCTATAGTAGCGCTATCTGCGGGCAAAAGACTAACTGACAAGTGCCACTGGCGTAGTCGGAGGGGTGGGCTTGCGCGTTTTTGCACGTCTATATATACGCATGAACATGAACATACATGTATTTCGGCCCCCTCCCTCCCTCCCCGAAAATTTTTCTGGCTACGGCCATAAGCTTGATAAAGTGAGCAGTATGTTTATGTTCCGGGTTCAACGTTATCGCACACGATATTGCGCTCACTGAACTCTTCGATCTTTCATGAATCTACTTCTAGTAATTCTCGCAGCGGTAGCGAGGACCGCAGCGACGCCGTGTTTTTCCTTGTTGATCCCAGGTGGCGCATCCGTTCGCTCGTCATCAGATCTGTCCACAGACATATGTCAGTGTTTCGGAACGGAGTTTGACAACTGGTATGACTGCTGCTTTGTACAGTGGTCGGATGACACAATGGTCTCGAAGAACAACCACATGTGTGGAAACGCCTAGTCTTAGCCAAGGCCGACCAAAATAACGCTCTCGAACATACGGCCGCATGCAACGCATGCACTTCAGTGGAGATGGCGAGCGGATCGCAGGCATTCTATACAGCTTACGGCTTTTTGCCGTTGCGCAATCCCTGGCTGCACGTGCCAAAGTTTGATTTCCGGCGCTTAGCAATGTGAAGTACGCTCTTTTATTTGTTTGTAGGGCGGTGACGAACTGGGCCGCTTAGTGCATAACGAAGCGGAACCATTTCGTAACGACGCGAAGTGGTAACTAGGACGACACACACAGCGCTGCCTTACAACCACTTCTTAATAAATGCGTTTGAAATATATATCGCAGCTGCAAATGCGATAGAGAATGGTTGTTAGCGCTAACAGCGCAGCAACGGGGACCTGATGAAGAGGAAGACGCAGCGCTAACAACTATTTTGTTCATTATTTTCACATTCATTAAATATAAACAGCGCTAACAACCACGCATTCGTTATGCAATGGAGAATGGTAGAATGGTTGTTAGTCAGAGCCGTGTTATATATACATATGCATATATATATATATATATATATATATATATATATATATATATATATATATATGTGTGTGTGTGTGTGTGTGTGTGTGTGTGTGTAGCATACGTGCCGTATCTTTGTACCGTTCGTGCCGCTTCGTTGGTTCGTTTCCCTGACTGCGTGTTTATTTATTTATTTATTTATTTATTTATTTATTTATTTATTTATTTACGCGTATGCTTGTTTTCCTGCATGAATGGATCACACCCGCTATGGTGAAATGGCCAAGATTCGGCTGAACTCTCAATAATCACTTATACATATAAGAAAAGCAATGCAAAGTAAAGGAACATATTGATAATTTAGAAAAGGAATCGTCCTGACTGCTTGTCAACAGCTACGCCAATGGCTCAATGCGGATTCCGTTTAGGATGTATCGACGGTGGTTTATAGGATATTTTCTTAAACTGTTTCTCCGTGTCAATCAATGCTGTGGATGACAAGCACAACAATTCTTCAGAAAACATTTCAATTTGTGCTTAAATCTTTATCTCAATCGCGTTCTCATTTAACATTGTAGCCTCTGCCCCATAGCGTTGCTAGCGTATCATTCATAAGGGAAGAGACGAGTTCCTGCTGCATGCAGTGCATCCGTGATACGGTCGCACGCAACACTTTAGTTTACCTGATGCGAAATAACTTGAGGAGGAAAATAAAGGGTTTCATGTTTAAGAGACAGGGCGTGCAAACGCGGACAGGCGAAAAGTCAAGACACCACACACGCCGGCTAACAATTTGAAAAAGGCGCACAACGGCGGAAAAGAAGGTAGACACAAAGACTTATGGGCGCATGCCCAGGCAGGAGGCGACACCTATCAGTCTGGCACGCGTGGTCGTCTATACGTGAGATGTAACTCTCGGCTTTGTCAGGGTACATTAGATCCCCTGAAAGCACACACTCCAAAGTCAGGCTACCACCTGCAACCATCCAATAAATACATCCTATATAGGCTCGCTTAAGGGACTCGACGTCCCAAAGAGGCCTCAGGCTATGAGACACGCCGTAGTGGAGAACCAGCGCGCCTTTGTAACAAATATGATATCGTTGTTTTCAAATGGTCTTGACAGTCCTGTAGCATGCACGGTTGTTGAAGGTGCTCTGAAACGCATCAATCATTTCATAAAAAAAAAAAACACGGCAGATCCCACGCACTGTGGGAATCGATGTAATGCGAAGCAGCCAGGAAGGTGCAAATCATGCTTTACATAATTTGCATGTCATGTTTTACATGTTACGACCTGTCATTTATGTTCGTCATACAGTCACGTCGCGCCATACCAATTTTGGTGTATCTCAAGCTAACGAAACGGCCGCGAGCGCGCCATGAGCGTGGAATGCAAGTCATGTCGCTCATGACATGTCATGATTTCCATATTACCGCTGGTCATTTATGTTCGTCATACAGTCACGTCACTCAATACCAAATTTGGTGTATATCAAGCCAACGAAACGGCCGCGAGCGTGCCATGAGCGTGGCATGCAAGTCATGTCGCTCGTGACATGTCACGATTTCCATATTACCACTTGTCATTTATGTTCGTCATACAGTCACGTCACTCAATATCAAATTTGCTGTGTCTCAAGCTAACGAAACGGCCGCGAGCGCGCCATGAGCGTGGCATGCAAGTCATGTCGCTCATGACATGTCATGATTTCCATATTACCACTTGTTATTTATGTTCGTCATACAGTCACGTCACTCAATACCAAGTTTGGTGTATATCAAGGTAACGAAACGGCCGCAAGCGCGCCATGAGCGTGCAATGCAAGTCATGTCGCTCATGACATGACTTGCATGATTTCCATATTACCACTGGTCATTTATGTTCTTCATACAGTCACGTCACTCTATACCAAATTTGGTGTATCTCAAGCTAACGAAACGGCCGCGAGCACGCCATGAGCGTGGCATGTAAATCATACTTTTCATGACAAGTTAGTCATGATTTTCATGATATGACCAGCCATTTATGTTCGTCATACGGTCATGTTATGCCATACGAAATTTGGTAGAAATCCCATTAACGATACGGCCAGGAGAGCACAAAGTCGTAGGCGGCTAGATAGATAGATAGATAGATAGATAGATAGATAGATAGATAGATAGATAGATAGATAGATAGATAGATAGATAGATAGATAGATAGATAGATAGATAGATAGATAGATAGATAGATAGATAGATAGATACGCTCAAAGTCACCGAAGTTCGCTAAGAAATGCTTCGCATTTAAAAAAAAAAAGTCACAGTTTCGCCGCAAGGGCGAAGCAATGAATGCGATAGCAAGAAATTGGAATGTCACATAAGATAGACGAGCAGCTCGTTATTTGCAGCTTCCCGCTGAAGCACAAAGAAGGACGTTCGAAAAGGACGCGCAGGTACACACAGTACAAGCGTTAACTAATAACTGTCACAGTTGTTACGCCTTTGTGTTTGAGCAACGCGCTGCAAGTGTCGACAACGCAGAACCCGACGCTCTGAGATATTTCTTCTTCTTTTAAAGGGACACTAAAGTGAAACAATCTTGGTTTAGATAGATAAATCGTACTCCGAGAACTCTAATGTCACAAGTTTCAATATCATAAGTTCATTATTAGCGGAGAAAATCAAGGTTGAAGTTTCATTTTTCAATTTCGCGCCGAAATCTTCACGCGTGGCGTCGAAAATTTCAAAATGTATTAACGCGATAGCGTTAAAGAGCTCGTTTCGCAGAAATCCCGGCGTCGGCGTCGACGTCGTTGGTTGTGAGCGAAAAATCATCATCTTGTCCGTGACCGAAAAATCATCATCTTGTCCGTGACCGAAAAATCGAGAAAGATGCAAATAAAATAAATAATAAAAATTTCCGGGTCCGAGTGAGGATCGAACCCGGGTCGTCTGCGTGGCAAGCAGGTGTTCTACCACACAGCCATGCCTCTGCTTGGAAATACTGTGAAAATAACTTCCTCTGCTTGGAAATGCAGTGAAAATAACTTCATGCTTCGCAAACGCAAGCATCCTTTATATAGGCGTCGCAATATAACATGTAATATCCCAGGAATGTTGCGTGGTACAAGCGTACATTGCCATCGGGCGTCAGAATATGTGACTATCATAACGATTCCATAGTTTAAAGCCAGCCACCCATTAGAAACGGCACACACCTTACTGCGCGTATTCCCTTAACACCACGTAGTGGGTGCATAGCAAGTTCGAAAACATTTCCCACATTTGCCGCGCATAATTTCTCCTGGTTTAAAGCATACTACCCATTACATAGTATGCACTAAGTGATTGAAGTACGCAGTAGGGACGGGATATCGCTATCGCGTTCAACTCTTAAAGGCGAAGCTTAAGGGTCCCCCATTTTTTTTTTCGTATTTTCGCGACATTGGCTCGACGAAATTTTCTGAAACTTCGTATGCTAGGTCAGCGCCTGGCTAGGTCTATGGCACCCACAGACGACAATGTACTTCATTGTTATCGATTACAAGCTGCGTAGGAGCCAGAGGGACGCCTTCAAAATCTATGACGTCACGGTGTTCGGTGCGGGAAACTCAAGGTGGCGTCTCCACCCGCATTTTCTCGCTTTAACAAGCGTCGTGTGGCGGTAAAAGTGGTGTTTGCGGGATGGTGAAATTGTACTTTACTAATACGCGAAAAAACGGCACGTACAAACAGGAGGGCACAGGAAAGATGTCACTTATGGCACTGCGACTCTATCACAGGTCACGGATCACTGATAAGACAAAAAGAACACAAAAGCTCACTAAGTTTGCACATAATCACATATCAGTTGGAAAGAAATGCTACATTTGCACTCAAAACATGCGGCGATCACGCGTGTTGCCGCTTTAGGCCGGCTCATATGATACTTGACTTCATAGGCGTGGCAGGGTTCCCCTTCAGGGTGGGGGGGGGGGGGGGGGGGGCGAAGGTTCGTCGCAGCGCTCCCCCCCTCCCTATTATATCAATGCATGGGGCAGACTTTGCGCCCCCCCTCCCCCCCCCCCCCCCGAGTGGCAGTGCCCCCTCTCTATTGCGTGAATGTATGGGGCTGACTTTGCGCCCCCCCCCCCCCCCTCTTAGGTGACTAGGGGGGACGGCCACCCCCCCTCCCCCCCACCCGTGCCAGTCGCTTTTAAAACGGCAGTAGAGCAAATTCAAAATATTCCCTTTCCTCACCCTGAAAAATCGTGTGTATCACCTTCTGACTAATATAGCAGCGGTGAAACACGCTCCATTATTGCGAATTTTATCATTGCGTCGCCAGTATTTCTGCCTTTACCTTTTCCGTCTGGCCTTCCATCATTCACCACTATTTATCGAGCCCAGCGCGTCACCGACTTATCGTAGATCTAGGGCTGGTCATATGCTTGTACAAAAGGCTAAATTGGAGTTTTATGCAACACAGACACATTTAATTATTTTTTCGTACTGATCACATCTAATGGCATACAGAGAACATTACGAAAAAAGCCGCTCACGAGACCCGGACCGGACCGCATCTAATGACTGGAACCACCCACCCGCCGACATTGTTTCTATTACGTTTGCAACTATTTGTTTTAGATGTGAAGCATCTTATGGCGAAGCTTAATCCGGTGGTGGTGGTGGTGGTGGTGTGCCGCGTGGCCTCACTTACTGCGCATGCGCGAACCCTTTCAAAAAAAAAAGAAATAAAAAATAAAAAATACCTCCTCTCCCCCCTCTCTCTCCTCTAGGCATCCCTCCCCGCGGCAACCACACCCTCACTGCGCATGCGCCTCCCCTTCTCTCTCCCCTCTTACACTCCCCCCCTCTCTCCTCTAGGCATCCCTGCCCGCGGCGTCCACACTCCCACTGCGCATGCGCGTCCCCCCCTCTCTCGCCTCGCGACGCCGACGCAGGCAGCGTCTGCTAGCGAGTTTCTTGGTTGAAAAAACCGACTGCTCGCGCTGCACAACCGTTCACTGGCCACCCCATATATATGACAATGGATCTTGACCTGCAAGGTTGTGCCGGTGGGAGATTTCTCCTGTGCGTTGTTGAAGAATAAAAAAATTCGCAGCGTGCGCGTTAACTAAAAGCGGACTGCGGGTCTCTGTGTCCAATCGGAGTCTTCTGTCTCTCATTGCCTATTAGCAGCGATTGGCATGTTCCAGTAGGAAACACCGCTCCATCACTGCGTGCTTTGCGCCTCCCCAGTTTTCTCTCCTGCGCAACGCTGCGATGAGCGCCAGCGTCAACGCCGCCGCCAGTGTAAGCGTTAGCGCCCGCTGCTTCACATCTACACATGGTTCCCTTTAGCGGGAGATGGTGTAATTTGTTTGTTTGTTTGTTTGCTTGCTTGCTTGCTCTGGTTTTCTGCATCTGCGTCACTTCAATGTAAAATCCTATCAGATCATCTGATAGGGATCATCCCACCAATTTGTTTTAGAGCGCAGGTGTTAGGCATCCGTTCTTGCGAATAGCGGCGTCGCCGTTGTTGGCTGGCGTCGGCGTAACCGATAGAGGGAACGAGGACAAAAGAGAGCGAACGCGGAATCTACCTGTATCACGAGCAGTGGCGTAGCCAGTGGGGTGGCACACCGGGCACGTGTACCCCCCCCCCCCGAAATTTTTTTCGCCATGGCATACAGAGCGAAAAATGACCATTGCAGTGAGGTGCACCCCCCCGAAATCAAGGAGATGCCCCCCCCCTCCGAAAAAAATTTCTGGCTACGCCCCTGATCACGAGCCACTGGCCTCTAACCTCGCTTTCATTATTCCTCCGTCATGCGCGCCGGCCCCTCGGTCGGAGCTCGTGCGCAAGCAGGGCTGGCAACGTGCACTGCGGCTGGCTTCGATAGTCGTAACGGAGCTGTCGGTATTTCGCTTGTTTTGCGACGCCTGCAATGCACAGAGTGGTGCGCGTAGCGCTCGAGCGCTGGCAGTTTTTGTGGCAATTATATGTAACGAACGTTACATTCCAACAACTACGGATAGCCAAAACTTCAAACGCAGTTGCCGTTGCCTCAACACGAAGCTTCGCTCATAATTAGTATTAGGCAGTATCGTAATCATCGGTGATTTCATTGCGATAGCAATTATATGGACACTCTCGGCTGTTTTTTGCCGTCGCCGTCATGCCCCGTATATGTATATGTATAAATATAAAAGCGACGAAGAAAAATATTTTCCGACGCGCGGAATCGAACAGGCGACCTCTCGCTCCGCAGCGCGGGGCGCTAACCGCTAGGCCACGGAAGCGCACGTCCTTCAGCATGCTAACGGCGAGCTATTTATATACACCATTCAGCGCTGGCGGTACGCCGATCTCGGGGGAATATCAGCGTGTTCCCTCTGACTTACCAGCGAACCAGCGAGATGGCGCGAAGTGCGCGCTGGGCGCCAGTCGTTGCGATGCATTGGCTCCTCAACCTGCCCTTTGCCCTCGCGGCGTAGTCGCCCGTGTCCGTGCGCGTGCGCTTATCTTGGGATGGGGGATGAGGGCGGTTTCACGTCGTGTGCTTTCGCCGGAAAGATTGCGTTTAGGATACAGAGCGCACAAAGGTCACTTCGCTCGCTCCAGAGGCCTCGTTCGCGAAAGAAGCGCGCTGTTCAAACACAGCGAAGTAACAACTGTGACACTTGTTAGTTCGCGCTCGTCCTCTGTATACCTGTGCGCATGTTTCGTGCGCCCTTTGTGTTTGAGCAGAGCGTTAAGTGTCGAGCTGTGAACGTTGTTCGTTCGCGCTCGTCCTGTGTTTGTTCTTTTCGTGCGTCCCTTGCGCAATTGAGCAGCGCGCTCCAAATTTCGATGTGCTTGGCGTTCTTCGCGTGAAATCCCAAGTTGTTGCTATCGCATTCATTGCTTCGCCCTTGCGGCGAAACTGTGACTTTTTTTTCCCTTCTAACACGCGTCAAGATGCCTGCAGCTTTTTTTCTACCACATTAAATATTTTTTTGTGTGTTGATAATATGCCACTAATGTTGCATAACATATGCCATGTTGATGTCAGTTTGGCTTATTGTATACTCTTCTACATTTGTAATTTATCACTCATATTCTATCGTACTCCATATTTAATTCCGTCAATATTTTTCTTTATATATTATGTCACCCTCTCCACCTTACATTGCTTCGGCGACTGGGGGGTATATCAAACAGACAAATATATCCAGTATGGCCGTAATTCTTGTACATCATATACCGATTAAATGAAATCAACATTCCTAAAAGAATTGTTGACTGCCACTTGGTGATTCATTCTGCCAATCACAATGAATCGGGACAAAGGTTATGGAGGCCAAGTAGGTATCATAAACATGTCATATTGCAGGTACCATGCGATAACCATATTTATCGCGCTAGCACCTAGCGACAATGCGTCCCTTGCGAAGCCCCACAGGTTGACCGGCCGAGTATAGGGTTGTCCATAAATGCCAAAAAAAAGGGTGAAAGAAAAATAAAATAACGTAAAAAAAAAGGAAGTGCTATGAGGATCATAAACTCGCTACAGAAAAAAGCCAACTAATCCGCCGCGGATAATAAGGAAAATTTATTGAATGGCGGTCGATTCGCGTCGAAACTACAGAAGCGAGCACATTGGCTCACCCTAAGTGAACACAGCGATTTTTATAAAAAAAATATAACAGCAAAGCGGTTTAAACCGGCCGCAAAGTCGACCCTGCCGCTGTCATCATCATAACGCGGTATGTGCCACAGAATTTGGGCAAATTCCTATACTCACCGGTACGGCGTGGCCTGTAATAACCCTGATGGGTGAGAGAACGAGTACAGAAAGAGAGAGAGAACGATAACCCTGATGGGTGAGAGAACGAGTACAGAAAGAGAGAGAGAGAACGAGATATAAAGGAAGAGAAAAAATTCTTAACGACGAATAATTAATTAGCATATGTGGCCTAATTAGACTGTACAAAACCCGCAGATAGCTTCACAATCAACAGCTGACTCATCTGTTGACTCATTGTGTACGCCTCAGCAAAGGGTGAAGGAAGAGCTGACGTCACTACCGCAGCGTGCGCCCAACGCCACCTAGAAAAGATTCTGGAGGCGCTGGTGCGCCTCTACTTCACCACGCGAGAGGGGGAGAGGTGGCACTGCGATGAAACTCTGAACCTTGCTTATGGGGAACCCTGCGCATGCCTATGAATGTATTATTGTTTGGATAAATACGCAAACCTTGTCTTTTTACGGTATCATTTAGTATTAATATTACGTTATTTTGCTGTACAGTGGTGTAGCGTTTTTTTAAACTCAAAATCTGCCACTAGACATGTTTCACTATAGGCGTTTTTCTGTCGCAGAAACATACGTATATTTTTGTGCGTGCTATAACAAGAATGTATTCATACATTTTAAAACAGAAGGAAGCATCGAAAAAAAAAATAAAACTGTTTTTCAAGCTCTGTCAATAAAGCGTGCTTTGATGTTCTCATATATGTGAACGCAGCATAAAGCAACGCGCCCCGTACTGGAGTCCAGCATTGGTGTTTCACATAGAAAGGGCCAAGAAGTCCTCGTTCTGTGTGCAACGTATTCCATTTTTTCTTGGGGGGGGGGGGGGGGGGATGCTTACGATGTGTAACGGTTAGTTGGTTTGCGTCGCTTCTAGCAGCAATGCGGTCGGCGGCAACTTCAACAACAATAATCTCTAATAATGTTTATTTGCGGAGAAATATTCACGAAACACATGAGGAGGTATATCAGTATATATCAGGTAAGAAAAAAAAAAGATGGAGACCGCCCCGGTCAGCAATTCTTCTTCCGCGATATTTCATTAAGGAAATCAGATGGTGCGCACACCCAAATCAATTGAAAAAATCAACGCAGAAATGAAGAATGAATCATTACACACAGCCGTATGGGAGCCACGGCACACGGCCACGGCAGCGGCGACGCGCAACCGGCCCGAAAGCTTCACGCGTTCGCGTGGCACGTTCAAGGCCTGACCACACGTACACGTTGCAGCGCGTGGCTTTTTGACGCGGCGTCGCGCCCTCTCCCTATCGAGAGAGAGGTCGCACAGTTTTGCGTAGCCACGCGCCCTCTCACTCCATTGGGAGAGGGCGCGGCGCCGCGTCAAAAAAAGCCACACGCTGCAACGCGTACGTGTGGTCAGGCCGTTAGGGGGGGGGGGGGGGCATCTGCCGCGAGCGAAAAAAAAAAAAAGGAGGAAAACGAGACGCACAGGAGAGGGGGGCGGCGGAGGGGAGAGCAGATGGCGGTACTTTTACGAAATATTCGCCCGGGAAGATTGGTCGGCGCCAGAGTCACCGCATCATTCCATGCTGAAAGGCCCGCGCTCTAGTGAACTAGAACATATATAGCCCGCGCCCAGGCAGCCGCTTGCGCCACTCAAAAGTTCTAGTACACTCTACCCTCACTCCGCGGCGCTCGCGTCGCGCGCTCTGTGTTTGCGCTTCGGTTCCGTAGCGACGTCAGCGTCGGGTGCCGCGTAACGTACGCTTCGCAAGACGCTCGCTTGGCGGCGCGTACCAAATACTAGCGCAACTCAAGTCGTATTAGTGAACAATGAGGTCACCTAAATTTTTTCTTTCTTAAGTGTCTTTCGGAGATGTCCCAGAAAAACATGACATCTCTGCAGCCCACAAAATAATGACCGACGGGTGGGGCGCAGTGTGTGCTTACAAATGTTTTTGACTTTTGGAGGAAAAATCAAACGATGAACATACTGAAGTAGATCTAGGTAATCACATTCCAATTACGGTGCACAATATAAGAGAACAGGGAACCACTTGGCTGCAAAAGGCAATGGAAATGTGATTGATGCTTAGTGGGCCTCTAGAAAGCAATAGCTTTCAACTACCATTTTGAAGAATTTGGTGCACCTCTGACAAATGACAACTATTTCAGGAAGCACACTTGCGTGTGCTTGCACATTGACATGCTAAGTGCCTCAGGGCACATGTACTGTGGTGGACGTCTTGATATTGACAGAAGTGTACTACAGCATGTCTCACACGTCGAGAGCACCATACTTAGCAACCACTTGGCAACATCTCAAGGTGCCAGCCAAAACTACTGCTCTAAGCACAACCTTTCATATGCAAAACATTCGTTAGCTAACCAAAGGCAGTGACAGTTTGTCTATCTAGTCACCTACATGTGGGTGTCATCCCCTTCTTAACTTGGTACACATGAAAATTATTACAGGATGCATGATTGACAAATCACTCACTGCATAGCAAAAGTGAGACAAAGTACAGCTTACAATGCAAAAGCGAAACAGTAGAGTTTACATACCAGAACCTATGGAACATTGCAATGACTGCTTCCATGAACCCACATGAATAACATAACATGCCAGTCATGTACATCATGAAACCCTTCCCTCCATCCTGTGCAGGTGCATACCCACATTCCATGGCTCATGGTATGCGCCACACATGATATGCAGTCTATATGAAACAAGGAATAGCGAAAATAGACATTGTAAACTTTGTAAGACATTGTGTGGGTTAAACAAGAGAAAGATGTACCGTTTGTTGTAGTTGGTGATTTTAATTTGGCAGGCAAATACTGAGGAATCGGCTGCAATGACACTCAGCCAGCAAATAGGCAGTGCAGATTATAAATGAAGGGTTGCCCAACATCAATTGTGTTGGTGGTGTCAACTGAGGCTGCAATGTTGCCTATCTGCGTCATCACAAAGTAATAAAAATTGCATATGGCACCTATGGCTTGGCAAGCCACAGTCTAGCATTGCTCATCTCTGCAGGAATTCGTCAACAAATGCTGCTGACACTTCATCTCAATAAGCAATGTCTATGGTGTAATGTGAGTGCCCACCAGGGGCGTAGCCAGGGGGGGGGGGGCTTATGGGGCTTCAGCCCCCCCCCGAAATGTTTTCGTATTGTGATGTACCGCCGACCAAAAGAGCTAGCTGCGCCGGAAATCATCCTGGATTTTTTCTAAAATCGAGGATGATTTTAGAAAAAAATCCAGAAAAAATTTTCGTTGTCGAAAAGACACTTCGGTGTGAACATTGCAGACCCCTGGGGGTCCTGTATCTGGCTGGGCAGCGCATGATAGCGAAAGAAATATTCTGCAAAACAAGGCGTAGTGCCTTGTATTGCCATTTTAGCCGTGTCACCGCGAAGGAGTAACTATAGTTGATAAGCAGAACGCTCAGGATTAAGATATATAGAAGGGGCCTCCAACAAGTCTCAACTAGCGGGCCGCAGTAACGAAATTTAGTCCCACAAGCGCTGGGAGGATAGTGAACATAGTGGATTCGGGGGGGGGGGGGGGGGGGGCAGAGAGTTTGAATGAAAATGTCACCAAACGTTGCCTCTTGAAAGAATAAAGAAATCCTTTCCTGCATGGGTCATTTCAGAAGGGTATTTGACGTCAGGTCTCGGAAAACATGGATACTGATTTTCAGAATGACTAAAATCTAGACGCCAATTGTGCAATAGGGAGTTTTCGTTTCATGGTGATGTTGCAGCTTATCATGAGCGCATGAGGTACCCCGCGCACACGCACGAAACACTTGACACCAGTCCCGTCTTCGTAGCTTGCCTGAACAAGGAGCTATTATACGTAGTAAGCGAGAAAATAATGCGAATACTATTTAGCAAACTCGCAAGGCTATTCTGTCTGAAGGCGCGGGCCGCTAGCAAGGGGTCCGCGGGCCGCGTGCTTTGTTCCGGCAATTCACTATATTCTTAGAACAAAAGGCATCTACTAATTTCGGCTGCTAGGGTACGCCGATCAGCGGGGGGGTGCATCCCCCCCCAGTGGATAAGTAAGGGCGGGGGGAGAGCACCCCTGATTCACTCCTTAACTGACCATTCTGTCCTCAAAGTTGCTCTGATGTATTCAGTGTTGCCAGTAAGCTGACGTTTTGAGGTCACTCTTTGAAACACACCCAAATTTTTTTCCCTGTCCGAGAAGCGAGTCCACATCGACGACGCTGCTAAGGAGACTATAATGTACTAGCAATCCTGCTTTGCCAAAATTACTTCCTTCTAACGGTGATAATGCTTCCAACAGCCCTCTTTCGGCCAAAGCATGATGACTGTCTTATGCTATATTTGTGGCGTTTTTTTTTTTTGTTTTTTTTGAAGAACCAAATCAAAAAAGGGCTAAATTTCACGGGAGCGTAAAACGTGTCAAAGTATATTTCTCTTTTAAACGAATTGTAATCAAAATGGGACAATTCCTCATCGCAACGTGAACTCAAAAAGGCAGTTTTCAATTTAAAAAAAATAAGCGAAATCCTTTATCTCCTTGCATCAAACAGAGTCAGATCTATTAAATCAGTGCTGCTTCAACAAACACGACCTAAACAACCAACGTGACCGGGGCCAAACTGTTGTGTTTGAGTCCTAGTAGCTTTCCTATATAGCTTTTATTCGACAACCTTTCCTCTACATATCATGGCCTTCTTTCACTCCAAGACGGTATATTTGAAATAGAAGACAACTGAAATGAAGATACTGGGCACCGCTTTATTCCTCGAAGAAGAAGCGATCCGAAACGGCGTCAAATCAAATGAGCTAAGAAGAAGAAGAAGAAGAGCTGAAACAGTTTTCAGGCTACAAACAAACAAATAAATAAACGAGCAAAAAACAAACAAACAAACAAACAAACAAACAAGCATTTTTCTGAAGGCCCTCAAGATGCCAAAAATGCCCCCACCTCCCCGAAGGGAATCGTGAGGAAATGCGAATGCATTTCGCGCGCGCTTCACTCCATTTATATATGGTGGTTGTGGTTCGAAGAAGGAAAAGGCGCCTAATTTCTGCAGCCCGGTCGGGAGCACGGCGCAGCGCCTGTTTTTTTTTTTTTTTGTTGTTGTTGTTGTGTTTTTTTTTCTTTTTTTTATTTTTTAATTTATTTTTTTTTCATTTTTTTTTCCCTTTTTTTTCTTAATTTTTTTTTCATATATAGCTCCGCCGAGCTCCCGCGATGCAAGCGCCCTCACGCACTTGAAATGCATTCGCATTTAAAACTGGGGATGCGTAAAGCACGCAGCGATGGAGCGGTGTTCCCTACTGGAACATGCCAATCGCTGCTAATGTGCAATGAGAGACAGAAGACTCCGACTGGACACAGAGACTCGCAGTCCGCTTTTAGTTAACGCGCACGCTGCGAATTTTTATTGTTCAACAACGCACAGGAGAAATCTCCCACCGGCACCACCTTGGAGGTCAAGATCCATTGCCATATATACGGGGTGGCCAGTGAACGGTTGTGCAGCGCGAGCAATCGGTTTTTTCAACCAAGAAACTCGCTAGCAGACGCTGCCTGTGTCGGCGTCGCGAGGCGAGAGAGGGGGGGCGTGGTAGCGTAGGAGAGGAGAGAGAGGGGGGGGGCGCGCATGCGCAGTGGGAGTGTGGACGCTGTGGGCAGAGATGCCTAGAGAAGAGAGGGGGGGAGCGTAGGAGAGGAGAGAGTGGTGGGACGTGCATGCGCAATGAGAGTGTGGACGCCGCGGGCAGGGACGCCTAGAGGAGGGAGGGGGGAGCGTAGCAGGGGGAGAGAGGAGGGGAGGCGCATGCGCAGTGAGGGTGTGGTTGCCGCGGGGAGGGATGCCTAGAGGAGAGAGAGGGAGAGAGGAGGTTTTTTTATTTTTATTTTTTTTTAAAGGGTTTGCGCATGCGCAGTAAGGGTGGTCACGCCGCCCGCCACCACCACCGGATTAAGCTTCGCCATAAGATGCTTCACATCTAACACCTGCCGGCGCTTACCTCCTCAACCTATCCTCCTCCTCCGCGGACAACGCTGGACAACGCCGGATGCCTGACATAGCCCGACTATGAAATGCATTCGCATTTAAAACAACAAAACTCTGCCGGCAGTCCAGAACGGTACGCATTTTCCCTGGTAGGACCACTCACTCTACAAGTCTAGTTATCGTCGTTACGCCAATGCAGCAAAAGGCGGCACCGCCGGAAGCACAAGCATGGTGTTAATGTTGTCGCAATATATTGCTGTATCGTTCATTTGCTGTGATGTAGACTTCTTTTTACGAGATAATTCAAGCCCAAATGAAACGTTACAATTTCTAAAAGCCAAATACAAATTTTACTCTGGAATACTGACCATAGTAGGCTACATAAATTTTAGCCGCAATATAGATTTGAGGTATTTTGGTGACATGAGCGCACTAGCGAAAAAAAATGTTGGAGCTGGCCCGACCATATTGTCCGTAGCAAAAAGCTGCGTTTTTTTTCAGTTTCAGTTAAAGCATATACTTGGCTTTTTTAGAAGAAAAGCGCCGCATATTTATGACCTGGCTAGAATAATTCCATTTCTACCGTGCTGTTATTTCGAGCTCAGTTAACCCGGCGTTTTGCAATACTCTTACTAATAATAATAATTTGTAGAGTTTGACGTGCACGGAACCACGGTATGGTTATCAGGCACTTCGTAGTGGAGGACTACGAAAATTTCTACCTCTTGAGTTCTTTAACCAGCACTTAAATCAAGGAGACTCGCGCACTTATAGTGGCCTCAAGCATTTCGTCTCCATAAAAGGCCACCGCCGCCGCCGGGATGGAACCCACATTATTCGCGTCAGCAGTCGAGCACCGAACTACTGTACCACCGCGGTGGCTTGCGCTTTGAAAATTTTGTTTGCTTTGTATTTGTTTCTTTTTGTATTTTATAAGTGCGAGTATCACGAGGTCAACAAAAATGTATATTTAATGTGTATTCCATACAACCAAAGCTGTCTATGTGAGCTACGCTGTATCGCTACTCAGTAGCGTAATGTTTTGGGATAAGTGGTGTTGAAAGGTCCTGCGTAAAAAGTTAATATCTCATAAAGCCATAGGTCGGCAAAAATTGTGGAGCTCACTCAGACTCACTCATGAAATACATTTTGCAATTTTCTTCAAGCGGACTCACTGGGACTCTCACTCACCAAAATATTACTCACCCGATCTCACTCAGACTCAGACTCACGGCTCGATCTGAGTTTGAGTGAGTCCGAGTGAGTCGACTCATGAGTCCGTTAACCAAGAATTAGCTTGTTCGACGATGGTGTCAATGACCTTTAAAACCAATATCTCACGTCATCGGTGCTCTTCTTGGCGCCTGTTGATATGCAGTACCTTGAAATACGAGTTATGAGTGGTCACAAACGAGTAAGGATAGTTTTCTTGAAAGAGATGGCAACATAACATAAATTTATCAAGTATTTCCCTGGAAAAGCTGGCAGGGAGGAGGTCAAGGCACCCCCCTACGTAATTCAGGCCTCTGATAAATAAATATTGAAATAGTGCATGAACGATACTGCTTTGGAATACGTGTGAGTAGACGTGAGTATAAACGTGAATCCAGGTAAATCTGATAGTATTGCTGAAGATGAGTATATAGGAGTCGTAAAGCACGTGAATGGACGTCCATACAACTCTGGAAACGAAGCAGTATGATAGGGGCTCATTCGCAAAACATCGCGTCGTCTAAGTAGCATCAGGTAGCATCCTATATTCCAAAGGAAATTTCACATTTCACTTCTGGTTCTAGTCACTCGTTCGCAGTCAGAGAAACAGGTCATAATTTCGCTCACCGGCAGTTCATCTCTGCAATACATGCACCACGCATGATTAAGACTTGCAATCAGTGTGACCGCTTGCTTAGTTTTCATGCAAATAAATGCTATTGGTCGCACTTTCTAAGATAGTAGCAGCATATTTCTAGTGGGACGTCAGGTGGAAAGGTGGATAAAACTGTCTGGTGGGTAGACAAACTTACGTAGTATTGCGTTACAATGTGCACTACCAGAAGGTAAACTTGATCACTGTGTCTATGGCAAAGCTCATATATGAATGTAAGTCTGCTAGTCGTAACGCCGCTCTTCGTTATTATTTTCTTCAATAGTAAGCTGGCAGACTTCGCGGGCGAGTTTATTCTAACAGTACGAAGTACAGCGGGTAAAAAAACATGCGCACACAGCATGAAAAATTGATTCGATGACCGTTTTCAACAGATTTTGGTCAATTAGTTTCTCGAAACTAATATAATTGTGACATTTGTAGTGAATTCTGCTCGATCAATTAGGTAGATGAATCTCCAAACATGAGCTGAAAAACAGGAGCATGCAAATGCACAGCAAAATATAGCCATGTTTAAATTTATTGCATTATTTTCTATTATAGTTTATATCTTCAGTGATAAATTTGTGTTTTCTAAATGGCTTCTTCACATGACTCAACTTAAATGATCTAGTGATTGTAACGTAAGTATACGAACTTTCCAACATGAAGCTTTCATATTTCAAAGTCCTAGTAAGATTTATTTCCAGTAATCATGCAAAAAAAAACATGACGATTGCGGTGCGTGATAGATCCTGGTGCAACTACTGTTCAAGGTGAACAGCTGGAGAGGAAAATCATGCGGGCCTTCTTTTCAGGAAACGTGTGATGCAGCAACGTCATGTCAGTAGAATTAAGCGCCCAAATGTAGTTTCGGTAGTACTAGCACGGCCGCTGGATGAAAAAGCGCCGTGGTACTAGAATGCCACTTAAACAACGTTCACTTTTGCGAATGGGTTCCAAAGAATGCACTGCGTTTCCAGAGTTGCATAGACTTTCGTTAGTTCACTTGGGCAGCCCTATGTAAAAGACCTTTAATTGTTTCCTCCCAAATGGCAAGCGGACACGTTTCACCAGACAGGTGCTGTGAACGATGAGAAGTGTAAAGTAAAACAAAAACTATGCATTTATTAGATCACAGTTTTTAAAGACTTTGTGCTGTAACAGCGCCATATGTGCAACTATGACAACATTTAAAATGCTGGAGAAGCAAATACACATCTCTCTCTCTCTCATATATATATATATATATATATATATATATATATATATATATATATATATATATATATAGTGCTTACATGCAAGCCCCCCCCGAACAAAATTCCTGGCTACGCCACTGGTGCCCACATTACATTGGACCACGAGCTACCCTTAAACACCAGTGTTGTCAACGTGCCTGGTAAGTCTACAATATGCCAACAAAAAACGACTTCGCTCAAAACCATAATATGCAACATGGGTGGCAAATCGCAGAGTTTTACATTAAATCAATTCCCATAATGCATGGCATCTGCCAGATTTTTTTAAGACAGCAGATCCATATACATACAGCTGAGCCCCTTTATAAGTGACACTGATGTAACAGACACTTGGGTATAAGAGAATTTCTGTGCCTACATTGAAATAGGTGTTGATAAAAAAAATGCAAATGTGGTACCCTGCTTATAAGAGACACCTCATAGAAAAGACAAGAATTGCTCCCCAGTTCATGTCTCTTATAAAAAAGTTCAGCTATATAATGAATGCTACACATAAGTTTGATATCGTATGGAGGTTCCAGTCAATGAAATAGACACTTTTGGTGAAAGGGCACCTCGAGCGCCATGCATGCAAGTCAAAACAAGCTGCCATGTTCAGCCTGGCTGAGCAGACAATGCAGTCCATGACAGCCAACGCCGCAGTCCATAATGTTTCGTTAGCATGGTGACCCCCTTAAAAACACTGTGAATTTTATAGCTATTGCATCACTAGAAGCATGAAATGTGCTGTTGCCTTAATGTGTTACCAGTAGGTTCACTATGATATGAATTAAACATAAATTACAGAGATTAGAAAGTTGGTGCAAACAAACATATGCTGCAAGTGGATGTCATGTGTCACTACAATTGTGGAAGTGTTAGACCCCACCAGGCGTGCTGCAGAGATTTAAAAGCAAGCATATTGCTGTACTGTTCATTTATCCCATTCCAGCCTGTCAATGGGTAGCTGAAGTCGCTCACTGTACAGCAAAAGCAAGCCAAAGTACAGTTTACAATGCAAAAGCGAGACAGAATATACACACTAGAACCTATGGAGACCAAAAAATCGTGAGGGCTGCTTCCGTGAACCCACAAACAACATGGCTGTTTCCATACGAGAGTCCTTTGCACATCGAAACTGAGGGAGAGGCGACTGTCAAGTGACTTAACTATGAAGAGTGTCTATATTTCATTACATCAAACTAATATTAGTGGGTAAACGCAGTTGTTATATCTCCGTTCTATTCCATAACAGCTGAGGGTTAAACACAAATTCTGATGTGAAGCTCTTCGAGGTGCATACAAGCCTGGAAAGCTTAGGGTCGACGTCCGCAGCAGAATGCCGTAGGCACTGTGCTAGTCTTGAGTCTGCATGAATTAATTATTTTAACAGCAACATATTTTTTTAAAACAGTGATGCTGCATTCACACTAGAGTCCCAAACAGGCAAAAGTGGCAATTAGACGTTATTAAACTAACGATGTGGAAAGATGAGGACACAAGTCCTTGTCTCAGTGTGATGTTCCCTGCTCGTGGTGTTCTGTATGTTTCTTACTTGTATCCTCATCTTTGCATGCAGTTTAGTACTTCCTAAAGCTATGAACCAACTAGCCAGCCAGAACATCTTACAGAAGTGGCAAAACAGACTAGAAATCCACTTGCTTCACCGCCTACGCAGGCAGAGAATCAGGCGAAGAGCTATATCGGTCCCTGAACAATTTTTCTGCCAGGGTGAAAATGGAATGAATTTCTAGTATTAGCCAAAATTCATACTTTTGCTGCACTAGCAATTAAACATTCAAAATGGCAGTCAGTGATTTCACAGCGATTCTCATCAGAAACTACCTCGAGCTGCACGACGAAACATGTAGCCTCTGCAAGGATGTGTTCCTCAAGAGCCAGGTTTGGATTAACATTGTGGAGGAGATGGGAATTAGAAGATGCAGCAGTGCATTGGAGTACCCCAACATATCTCGCCCTTGCAGTAGCAAGCACATCCACTGCAATTGCTACCGGGGTGTCTGCTCATTTAGCTCCTGCCAGTGCATCTCAAGAAAAAAAGATAGAAAATATCAGAACTATATTCCTTCTGTGTCCTGCACATATAGCTGGAAATCACTATGGAATAAAAGGAACAGAAACGAGGCAAAATGACATGCATTCCCTGAATCTGATGAACAGTAGGCAGGAATGGCAAATGCGGTGGCAGCAGAACAAATGCTAGCTACAAACCAGCCACAAAAGAATTTCTGCCTGCTTTGGCTTTTTTGCTCTCCTGCCAATTCTATAGCGTAAAATTTTTGCAAATTTGAGTCACTAATTTATTGTTTTAGAATGGTTTAACACCTTCCATTGGTTCAGTGCACATTCACCGAGACAACAAAGGTGCATTTTGGGGCACCTTTCTGGCACACAACAATAAACGTAAGCTATCTCGCACATCTTCCCCGCGTTAATGCTGCATGCCCAGTATTTACCGGTCACGAACGGCGTGCAGCCATCAGCATGACATAACACTCTTGATAGGAGAGTAGCAAGACGACGATTATTGTTGTGGTAGAAAGACACCACAAATACGTACTCCCATTGGCTTTACAGTGTTGGAGTTCAGCAGTGTAACTTAAGCTTCAAAGAATGGCTTCAAAACTTTCGTAATATAACAAATGACTTGGAGACAGTTTATTGTATTCAATAGCAAAATGCATCGAGCTCAACGGCTGCATAAAGCATCAACATTGTCACAAGCACCTCTCTTCAAAACTACACGTGCGCCACAGTTTAGTGTAATGTAGTGTAAGGAAGCAGCTTGTAATTTTTAAAGATCTTGGCCAGCAGCAAAGTTGCAACATTATAAATAAAAACCAGTGAAATAGAACTTCAGAACTCTCTGGCAACAAGGGACTGACAAGTTGCCGTGAAAGTTGCAGGGAAAAGCAACTTTGCACTGCCATCTACTAGAAAGACGCAAGTTGAATAAACGTCAGGATCAAACTCAAAAACACAACCTTACAAACCTATCAGGGGAAAAAATGCAATTATGACAAAAAATAAAGCAAAATGTCATATTTAAAAAGTCATTACGGTAAAACCTCTGAAAACCAGATCTTAGCACTGAGTTGAAGCCACAAACCTTAGAGCAACTGTGAGAACTTTTAGACTATCTTAATATTTCATCTTTTTAATAATTTATAGAAGACTAACTGTTAGCATTGAACTCAAAACACAACCTTGCAAATTTATGGCAAAAAATGTGAGTTCTTTAAACAGTGTGTTATTCTCATCAGTATATGAAAAAAAAACCCAACACTAAACTTCAAGTACTAACCACATAAATGGCAAGAATGCAACTCTTTCAAACAATGTGTCATTTTTAATAATATCAATAAAATCCTTGAAAAAAGTTTAAAACAAACAGTCCAGCTGTAAAGCATAACATGGACACACAACACACGCACCATAACGCTGCCCAGATTCTCAACAAGATGCATGTGACCTGAAGTTGTTCAGTTCAACGCTGAGATTTAGTATCTTTCGTCCAAGAAATGCGTTGTATCTCTTCAAGTAGCGGATCATGTCCGACTGCTTCTCCAAGATGTCTTCAAAATAGGTGTCATCCCTGCAAACAGGTGGCATTAAACTAACTGTTATTACAACGCAATCAATCAAGAATTGCATCCATGTACTACAAATAAGCACAGCAGTTAATTATAGTAGAAGTACTTGCATCTCCATGCACAGAGACAGGCGCTCGCCTACACTAGATGCAAACTAACATTAAACCTCATTACATGCTAATTAAAAATAATGATTAGCACTATCCTTTGGGAAAGGAGCAAAGTGCAGTATCACATCACTGTCGACTGCTTCTGCAAAGCTATTTTGTGGGGCCACATTATTTGTTTTCGCTAACATTAAAGCCCATTATACGCAATCGAAAAATAATTACAGTAAAAACTCATTAATTTGAACTCAAAGAGGACTATATGATTGTTCGAATCGAGCGGAATTCAAATTGGCACGTGGGCGCTTGATTGAACAAACATCGAGCCACACAGTGTGTCGCAGAACCAAAAGAAGCCACCTCTGGACTCATTATCGCGAATTAGGCGCTACTATACATGCTTGATGCAGGTGCTTTCGTAAATTAAGTTCCTGGAGCTCTAACAGTGAACAGAATTAATTGATCAGTCAGTGATACTCCAGAAACAAGCATCGACTTGCATTCATGTGAGCAGTCAGCCATAATGTCGAAATATATCACGCCATTTATGCACCAAAACACTTTTATTTACATGCCAGAGTTAATGCAATCAAAATTGAGAGCAGTCAGTAATTTGCATTTGCTCGTGTTTCTTCTGTCGCGACCCCATGAACATGGTTTGCAGCTTTCCCAAGAGCTCCAGCACAGCGTCCGAATTCTCATCAGAGAAATGCCACTGTTTCATTGTTTTGCATCTCTAGTAAATTTGTTTTAGTTTGGCTTTGCAACACATTTTGATCACTGTGGGCAGACTTCTGTGAAGATCAATGAAAACCAAGGGCTCTCCCAGTTTGCATTAACCGCTGTGGATACCGATGCATTCAAATTATCGGGAGTTCCCCCCCATAGAAACACACAGGGCTCTGCTGGGACCAGGGAGTCAGTTCAAATTAACCCTCTATTGCATGAATTATGAGAAAATCAATTGAAAAATTATTTGATCCTTTTTTATCATTAACTACATGAAGAATAGCATGTACAAAAATTTTCAGATTTATTGTGACTGTACTAATGAAGATAGAGGTTTGTGCCAAATATGGCACACTATGCAAGTGGGCGAGCAAAATTGCTGCCATGGCTGAAAAACAAAATCTCACTGATTGCGGTCTTTTTAACTTGATTTGTGGAATAAAGCAAAGCAATTGCTTCCTGTGTTCAGGCATAATTGAACATTTTGGTTAGTGCATCTGACTGCCGACATCTACGTGCAAGATGGCCGCTTACACGTTTGGCTCTTCGCATGGTGCCGCCTTGCTGTACTTTCCTGCCCGAATTTCCAACCGCTGACTTGTGGTTGTGAGCGTCAGTTGCCGACAAATTGTAAAAGCTAAATATCGCCGTGCACTGGTTAGACTTCACATAATTTTTTCGTGCACCTACGCCAATAATGTAACAAAAAATTGCCAGGTACTGCTGCTGAAACTCGATATTTTCGTGAAGCACCTCAAAACCTACCACCACAGCTGAAATTTGGCAAAAACGAGCTGTGGTGAATGATCTCAGAGGATTTCTTTTTGTTTGTATTTGCACTGTGCAACAAAACATGAATGGCATCATATTGCACATTTCATCACTCACATGCATACTGTGCCAAATATGGCACATACCGATTTCCGTCTATATAACGTAGTTGAAAACGGAATTGAGAAGAGCCTTAATGAGCATGAATTTTCAAAGCCACGAGATATGCCAAAATAATTTTTTCTTACTTCTGGAACGAGAAAATGGTTGCAAGAAAAATATAGCAGTCACTGTTGTTCATGATCCGAGCTTGCACGTGCACCGTGAAATCTATTTCATGTCTAGATTTCATACTGCTCTAGGGATGACAGCGCTTTTTTTTTATATTTAGTGCACGAAACTATAAGGATTACTCTAACTGTGTCACATTCTCCACTGGTCCTCTTGCGCTCGCTATAAAAAATGTTAATCGGTATGTGCCAAATATGGGACGCCATGCAATAGAGGGTTAACTAAGTTTGCATAAACAAGCTTTTACTGTAGTACTACGTATTACTCAGGAAAGGAATGAAGTGCAGTATCACATCACTGTTGATTGATCCTGCAAAACCATATTATACAGTTGTCCAATCTTTTTTTAACGCGATGGCGTTAAAGAGCTCATTTTGCAGAAATTCCGGCGTCGGCGTCGTTGGTTGTGAGCGAAAAACTATCATCTTATCCGTGACCGAAAAATCGAGAAAGATGCAAATAAAATAAATAATAAAAATTTCCGGGTCCGAGTGAGGATCGAACCCAGGCCGTCAGGGTGGCAAGCAGGTGTTCTACGACACAGCCATGCGTCTTCTTGGAAATACAGTGAAAATAACTTCCTCTGCTTGGAAATGCAATGAAAATAACTTTCATGCTTTACAAACACACGCGTCCTGTATAAAGGCGTCACAATACAACATGTAATATCGCAGTAATATTGCGTGGTACAAGCGTACATTGCCATCAGGCGTCAGAACATGTGAATATCATCACGACATCGTGGTTCAAAGCCGGCCACCCATTACAAAAGGCACAGACATTACTATGCATATTCCCTTAAGACCACGTAGTGGGTGCATAGCAACTTAAAAAAAACATTTCCCGCGCATAATTGCTCGTGGTTTAAAGCATGCTACCCATTACATAGTACGCACTAAGTGATTGAAGTACGCACTAGGGACAGGATATCGCTGTCGCGTTCGACTCTTAAAGGCGAAACTTAAGGGTCCCCCCAATTTTTTAGGTGTAGTTATATTTAGATGGCAAGTAATGGTGCAAAAGTCGGCAGCTCAACACACTTGCAGAATACCTTGCTCTTTGCTCACCAACAATGGCTTCCGACACACAGCCATTCAGAACAGATGTTGCACAAGTAGTAGCTCGACAGAGCTCAGAATTATTCTGAACTGGAATGTGCAGTCTCGAATTCAGGAGACTTTCTTTACATGTCAGAGTACATCTTAGCTTACTCTCTCCCAATTTGTAAATGGTCTCCTGGCCTCACATGTTTACTGAAATGCTAACAGCATTTGTTAGCATTAGCCAAGGATGGTTTGTATTGCCAAATGAGGCCCGATACTGCCTATTACGGGCTACCAGATGTTATAGCTACATCCAACTTCAATCAACTGATGCTCCTGTACATACATAAACGACAAGCTGTGTCGATTCTGCCTGTAAGCTCCAATTACAGTACTTGCCCCACATATTAGACTTAAACAAACATATCCAGAATTTCAAAAGTAGTATATTGTATCAACTACAGTTTTACAAAAGCTCATTAATTGGGTAGGATTGAAAACTGGGCAAGTTGGTAATGATTCACAGCTAGTAGAGGCAAAAGAGCGCCAAAGAACAAGGACTAGAAGGAGTAGACACAACACGAGCGTTGACTATCAACTGAAAATTTTTATTGAAGAAACGCCATAATATAATATTACTGTGCATGCTCTTACAAGGCAAGAAAACTCATGACAACTCTCCTGGCTAAATACAAGGCACCTAATCTTAACACAAGACTGTTGACGAACAATAATCTAAAAAGGGAAGTTCCTTTTGCAGTATAACTCACAGCTGGGCGAGTTGGTATGAATACTTGTTTAAAAATTTTTGTAGCGCGCACAAAAGACGGGGACACACATAAAGTGCTCGTTTGTACCTTCTTTCCGTGTGTCCAAGTATTTTGTGCGTGCTACAAAAATTTCCAAACATGAAATTTCCTTATCCTGGAGGGCGATTGAAGGCTGAGTGACGCAGTCACGCCCCTGCCTTCTGTATTCTGTAGGCCTAAAAAATTTCACGTGTCAAATGATCGTGGTGGCGGAAAAGAATCCTCGCCCAAGAAAATTCCGCGGTGCACCCGCAATCTCAGGAATGCATTGCCAAGTGTGTCGAGCAAACATTACCTCTCAGGGCATTTTGATGCTCCTCGAGTCGCGAGTTCACGCATCGCCCTGATTGCCCTGTGTAAACACTTCCACACGTGAAGGGAATGCTATATACACGACACCAATGGCACATGGCAGAAATGCATTCGTGTGCTTAATGGAATATGGATCAATCCCCAATGGGCCATTTTCCGCACGTTTTCACACCGCTGCAAAGTCATTGCCTACTTTATTCTTGGCTGCAAAAACAACTTCAATGCCACGCGATCCCACCTTCTTTAGCCTGTGCGAGAGTTGGTGAATGTATGGTAAAACGGCAAACTTCTTTCCCTTTTCCCTCGGTGGTGCCGCTTCTTTACCTTTCAAGGTACATAAGCTTCTGGCAAGCCAGCAAAACCGCACCATCCGAATAACTGGCTTCTTTTAGCATCAATATTTTTAGCCTCAATATCGACCATAACATGGCAGAGGGTGTTCGGTCAAAAATATAGAGGCTAAAGGAAGCCAGTTATCCAGACGGTGTGTTTCGTTTTGGCAACCAGAGTCGAAACAAAACTACTGAGCACTGCATCTGCTGCTGAAAAAACCTGGCTCGCTAATGCACAGTCATTAACCCTTTGTCGGTCGTCCTATATTTTTGACATGGTAATATAAAAACCGGCTGTGCTTTATTGATATAAACTAGAAAGAAATAGTATGAAACAAATTTCATCAAAATCAAGCCAGTAGTTTACTGAAAAAAAGTGGGACATATATGTCCCACTGACTCATGAGAGTGTTTTCAAAAAGTGGGAAAACACTGTCCCACTGCCTCATGAAGGCACCATCTCGCGATTGCATCAACGGGAATTTTGGGATGAAATGGCCGAAGCAAGTGGCACAGAGTATCACTTCTGAAGTTGTGAAGAGAAAAGTTGTGCGGACCTCATTTGAGCAGGAGAACGCCGCCTGCAGTTGCGTCTCTTGAGCCTTCAAAGCGCTGTGGTATGTCCCTGTAAAGCTTACTTCACCGCATGCACCAAACACTTTTTTTGTCCATTTGGCTGTCCTAGCTTTTGCTGTTGAAATTTTCGAGTACAGATGTTATCCCTGAACATGTGGCTACATTTCAAGAGGTATATAATATCCAGAAAAATATTTCCACGCATTAATATCCGCAATTGCACTGCGCGATTAGCGGGATAATTTTGAAGGGGATTGTTCCAATGCATTTATTGGCCAAGTTATTTCGCAAATTTACAAAAACACGTGATCACTGGAAGCTAGGATCGTCTCTCTCAAAAACTAGAAAAGGAGGATATTATCCAGCATTTTGATTGATAGGTTCTATGTATCTCAAAAAGAGGAAAATGCAGAAGCGATCATACAAAATTGACCGAAATTCAACGCTACTGTAACACTACATCCGCCCTTCGAAAGCGTGGTGAAAAATTTTTTTTTCGTGATTACGATGACTTAGGTAAGATATGAGTGACTTAATGTTGCGCTAATTGCAGCAGGTGATGTGGGAGAAATTTTTTTCTGTAGATGGAAAAGTGGGACGTATGTGTCCCACTGCCGCACAAAGGGTTAATGGTGACTACAGATTTCTAAAGGCACGTGGCGAAAACGAAACTACTGCTCACGGCACCTAAGACCCAAGTCACTACTAACGCGATCATACAAAGCGCCCATGCAGTTCGTGTGCACCAAGTAAAATTGAAAGCGAAACAAGTTTGCCGCAGCCGTTGAAGCCTTGGTCGCCAACAGTCATTGTGGTAAGATTTTGGATGGTGACCCCGCCTTTCTGAAGGCCCTCAGCCATTTCGGTTGCACGCAAACGCCATTTTCACTCCTTTTTGTTGCACATTTACAGCGCTTCATGCTTGGTGTGCTCCGTGCACCATCCGAATTAACCGAATTGCGGCCAAATATGACCAAATTAACTATAGTGATGCCATTAAACAACACATATGCTTGCCGGGACCAGGGAACACATCTGAATTATCCAACTTTCTGAATGGGGGTCGAATTAATGAGCTTTACTGCATCCGCACATCTGATTTGATCAAACGTTTGCCCATTCCAGTGATGTCCCAGATATTAAAATGTGCTTGAAAACCATACAGGTAGCTTTCTGTAAAAATGCAAGATGCTCTAAACAGGTTCTTTTATAAAGGAAGGAAGCAGATAAACCTGCTCATCTTACCGAAAGCCCAAATCACCAACAGATGACTGTGAATGCATGAAGCTGAGGAGAAGCTCATCATGAAGAGAATCTAGCTTGTACTTGTTCTTGTGGAAGTTCAGTGTCATCACTGCAAAGAAATTTGAATGAAAGCTTATGCCGAAATCATTTCAAGGAACACAAAGCACCACATCGACCAGTTTACTTCCATGTGGAACGTAAAGAAACAATGCAGAACAGCTTTTGGGCTTCGTCACGTGAAACACTCATGTTTAACTCTGTGCACCATATATGTTTCAGCACAAACACTAGTTATCTGGAAATAAATCACAGCAGCACCAAACAGATCTACATACATCTAACGTAAACAATAGGAAATGCACTGTCTAGTTCATTTCCTCATGTTTGTAGTATTTCATCTTAGTGTAAATCGCATAGCAGTCTCCATCATATTTTTTTTTATTGAATCACTAATTTCACGAACAAACAGCAAAAAGCTTTGTTAAAACCCTCTGAAGGTCAGTGATGTAAATATATGTCATAGTGAACAAGTCCCAAATGGTCAGTGCCTTACATTTACAATGCTGCCTGCATGTTTGAAAGACACACCAATTCTTCAACTCTTTTTTTTTATGCCCAACTTGCAGTGATACAAGGACTTTGTCTTAATTGTGCCTAACCTATGGTTTTCACTTAAAGGTTTGCCTGGATAGACACATCGGCTATCAATCGCACATCCATGCACGGACTAGTGCATGGCAGTCAAGTTTGGTTTCATGTGGTGGGTGGGTCCCATTTTTTGCACTCATGAGAACTTATGCCTTTCCGGTTTCTAATCTGTAAAAGAGTGACTGTTGATGCTCGCTTGTTTATTTCCCACAGAGGTGTGGCTACAGCTGTTCACAGGAGGTTCAGGCACACATATATGATGCTGCCATGCCTGTGCGTGTTGTTTCTGGTGCATATGCTTTTCTTTTAATTCTCACCTTCTTCTTACTGTTCCTTAATAAGCAAAGCACATAACCTGTGGGAAATATTTTTTTTTGTCATCTTAACCCTTTGAGACGCTATGTACACAATTGTGTACATGACTTGTTTTTGCTCCTTGTATCAACTAGGGGCTAAGAGAGAGCGAGATACATTGAGTTTCGGACAGATTGAACCTCCTGCATAATAAATTTGTCTTCATTTAATTTCATTTCACAGCGTACTGTTGCGTATGATCACATTGCTGAAGGCACTACCCCGTTCGCAAGTCGTTCGATGAGCCGCGTCCTGCGAGCCATGTTAAAAGTATACTTTTTCTTTGCTCTAAATGGACATAACGAAAAACAAATTTGTACTATATTTCTAGCCCGAGATTTCATTCTATTTATGCCAAAATAGAGCATGAATGACTCCAGGATAAACAGATATGTAATTACAACTTAATTAGAATAAGTTACTATAACACACATAAATGAACATATTATGACATTATTTTTGTAGCAATAGTATATTGAGTGCCTTGAAACAACGTTGTAATGTTTTGACCCATTTACAGACAGTTCTTCATAGGTGGCGTCTGAAAGGGTTAAGGCCACTAACGATTTTGTACCTGCAGTAATGACATCAACCTCGTAGACTCCTACTTAGGAAAAAAAAAATATTTGAAGACACTTGAGCTTCGCCTTCAAGAGTGGAACAAAAATGCGTCATCAAGCCCCATTTGCATGGTCTTCTTATTTGCCTGCTAGGCTCCGCTTCTCAGTGGTCACTCCAACCGTGCCACGAGGAAAGGAACGCTTCTGCAGGTACCACTGGCCATTTGAAACCCTTTAGAATGCATTCCTTCTGCAAGTGCCGTTGTGAAGTGCCCAGTACGCTATCATTCATAACATAGGAAATTAGTGAGGTAC
Organism: Rhipicephalus appendiculatus; assembly: GCA_030522465.1. Taxonomy (NCBI): domain Eukaryota; kingdom Metazoa; phylum Arthropoda; class Arachnida; order Ixodida; family Ixodidae; genus Rhipicephalus; species Rhipicephalus appendiculatus. The sequence goes on along the minus strand of JALIZH010018364.1, from coordinate 830,281 downwards.
CCATTACGTATCTGTAAAGCAGTACACACAGCTGCACACTTTGTTGAGGCTGTTGTTGATGGTTACGATCAATTATGCTGCAGCGCATTGTAATGAGTGGGTCTTTAAAGGACCACTCATTTCACAACACACATGGTGTGACACCTGGTGTAATTCTACCCTTCTGCCACACACTATTACACCTGTTAGAGGGCTTCTCACACTACATGACTGTATATTAAGAGCTCATTAAGTCGGATTTCACGGGACCAGGAAAGATGTCCGAAGTAACTGAATGCCGAATTATCGAAAGCAGCAAGAAAACGATACACAGGTGTCTATTACATCAATGCATTTTCGTTTTCTTGATGTATATGTAAATCGAGTACTTTTTTTTCTGTAAGTGCAGTGTAAAAGCTACAATTTTCGTCATTTGCGACTTCGCTCATGCTGTGACGGCAGCTAAGCGCCCCGTGTCTTAAAGCAAAACGTGTTCTGAACCGATCCTTCATTATGTACCGCCATCATCAACACTACCACATGCACTTGACGATAATCTTCTCGCTGGAAAAATGGCAGGCGCAGTTTGCCCACGCCGAGCAAAATCGAAAAAAAAAAGTTTGCTGCAGTTGCTCTGAAGCCTTGGTCGCCGACGGTGCGATTGTGGTAAGATTGCAGATAGCAAGCACGGTTACACCGTGATGGCGACCAAGCCATTCTGAAGGCCTGTGGCCGTTATGGTTGTTCGCGAACGCTTCTGCTCCTTTGTGTCGCGCAATTACAGCGCTTTGTGCTTGTCACACTCTGAGGATCGTCTAAATTAACCAAGTTGCACCAAATATGACCAAATTAACGAGAGTTTGATTCCATTAAACTATACACATGCTTGCCAGGACCATAGAACTCGTCCAAATTATCCAATATTCCAAATCAACGGGGGTCGAATTAATGAGTTTTTACTGTGTAGGGTTTTCTTTCCGGAGCAGTTTTGATCAGTGGCGTGGCTCTGTGGGAAAGACAGTTGTCTGCCAAACAGGACACCTGGGTTCGAAAGCCACTCAAGGTGAATATTTTTATTCTTTATTTAGGTACTTATTTGCATCTTTCTCAAGTGCTCGCTCCGGGACAATGCCGACCTTGGAATTTCTGTGAAATGAGCTCCTCAACACTATCGCGTTAAAGATTCACACACAAAGGGCTAACGGTCCTAGCTATTGCATGAATTATTGTAAGGAGAAAACTAATAGCAAGATGCGAGTTTACACAATTTTATCAACCCTCCATTAGTAGCGTGCACCATATCTTTCTTTATTGAAATGAGAGTTGTCCTTTGCACTGTAATGCACGTAAAAGACTTGTAAAATTTCTTTTGTCTGCTTGCCTGCTCAAGCCTGTCAGCCTTTGAGGCACACAATCTACATAGAATTCCATGTTTTAGGTAATGTGCCAATAAGACCAAATGCAAATACTCTATTGCTCCACAATTTTTAATCCCTTTAAAACAATATGTGCCTACTGCCAATCATACTTCATTATTTCAATGAACCCAACACTGTACATGTTGTTTGGTGGTATCTGCTGTGTTTATATTCCCATTACATGATTCCTGTGACACCCCAGATCACTGAAAGCCGTGCTGTGCAGCTTTCAGTCATCTATATATCCTGTGACACCCCAGATCACTGAAAGCCGTGCTGTGCAGCTTTCAGTCATCTATATATGACTATGGTATATGAATCCTGTGCCATTGTTTATACTGAGTACTCATAAGATCCCCTAGGAAACTGCATGCAATAGTATAGTGTAGACACGTATTGGGCACAAGACAGCAAACTAAAGATATCTTGACACAAAGTATGTCAGGTAAACGAGAGGTTTCCACAAAAGGCGCGAGGATTCCACAAGAGGTTTCTCCAAAAGTTTTGCAAGGTGACAAAAATAAATTGTTCCATCTGTCCCATTTCTGTGCTGTTTCCATCATAGTAACATGTACCAACTGGTTCTTCGAGGTCATAATAATAATCATCATCATTATCAGCCTGACTATGCCCACTGCAGGGCAAAGGCCTCTCCCATGTTCCGCCAATCAACCCGGTCCTGTGCTTTCTGCTGCCACATTATAGCTGCAAACTTCTTAATCTCATCTGCCCACCCAATTTTCTGTCTCCCGCTCATGCGTTTGCCTTCTCTTGGTATCCAGTCAGTTACCCTTAATGACCAGCGGTTATCCTGCCGCCGTGTTAGGTGCCCGGCCCATGTCCATTTCTTCTTCTTGATTTCAACTATGATATCTTTAACCCCCGTTTGTTCCCTGACCCACTCTGCTCTCTTCCTGTCTCTTAAGGTTACGCCTATCATTTTCCTTTCCATCGCTCGCTGCGTCGTCCTCAATTTAAGCTGAACCCTCTTTGTAAGACTCCAGGTTTCTGCTCCGTAGGTAAGTACCGGTAAGATGCAGCTGTTATATACCTTCCTCTTGAGGAATAGTGGTACACTACCATTCACGATTTGAGAATGCTTGCCGAATGTGCTCCATCCCATCCTTATTCTTCTAGTTATTTCACTCTCATGGTTCGGCTCCGCGTTCACTACCTGTCCTAAGTAGACGTACTCCTTTACTACTTCCAGTGTCTCGCCACCTATCGCAAAGCGCTGTTCTCTGCCGAGATTGTTCCACATTACTTTAGTTTTATGCATATTAATTTTCAGACCTACTGCTCTGCTTTCCGTATCCAGCTCAGTAATCATGAGCTGTAATTCGTCTCCTGAGTTACTCAACAATGCAATGTCATCAGCGAATCGCAGGTTACTAAGATACTCTCCATTAACTCTAATCCCTAACTCTTCCCAGTCTAGGGCCCTGAAAACCTCCTGTAAACACGTGGTGAATAGCATTGGAGAAATCGTATCTCCCTGCCTTACGCCCTTCTTTATTGGGATTCTGTCGCTTTCTTTATGGAGGACTATGGTGGCTGTGGATCCGCTGTAGGTTTCTTCCATTATGTTAATATAGGCTTCGTCGATGCCCTGATTCCGCAGTGCCTGCATGACTGCTGATGTCTCCACGGAATCGAATGCCTTCTCGTAGTCTATGAAGGCTATGTGTAAGGGTTGGTTGTATTCCGCGCATTTCTCTATCATCTGATTGATAGTATGAATATGGTCTATCGTTGAGAAGCCTGTACGAAATCCTGCCTGGTCCTTTGGTTGATTGAACTCTAATGTCGTATTAATTCTATTAGCAATTATTTTTGTAAATAGCTTGTAGACAACGGACAGTAAGCTGATGGGCCTGTAATTTTTCAAGTCCTTGACGTCCCCTTTCTTATGGATTAAGATGATGTTGGCATTTTTCCAAGATTCTGGTATCCTCCCTGTCAAGAGACACTTCGTATACAGGGTGGCCAGTTTTTCTAACAAAATCTCTCCACCGTCTTTCAACAGGTCTGATGTTACCCGATCCTCACCAGCGGCTTTGCCTCTTCGAGGTACCCTTCTGCAAATCATCCAACCACTATTTAAAAGTGCTGAACCAGCTGAACATGCTTCATCTGGCTTACAGGCATGCGCGAATGGGAATGCACTTTGATGTTCTACAAGCCTACAGCAACTTAATTGGATAATATAAACCTGTCCCGTGGTTCCGGCAAGTGTACGCACTATGCAGTGGTGCAAGAATTTAAAACATAAATGTTAGATCACACCCAATTTGAATTGTGCAAAGCACCACACTTATCATCATCATCATCATAATCATCAACTTCTGCGTTAAATGTCTCAGCAGGTCAGCAGCAGTCATGGCTTTTGGCTTCCTTTCACCATTTCTCTATTGTATGAATGCATTTAACCGGGATGCGATTGTCATGTGCGTATTCAAACTCAACACACAATGCCATAGTGATAACGACATTGATGGCTTCAAAGTGTCTATATTCGCCTTGCGCACCACCGATGGTGGCGCTGCGAACGACGCTCCGGTGACGCAAAGGCGGGGATACGGCTTTTGTCGTCTGCTAGGCTCCGACTATAAGAGAGCAGCATTTTCGTTATAACAGTGAACCCTCGGTGATACGTTCACAGCTCATATGAATTTCGGGGTGATACGAATTTTCTTTGGTCCCGGCCAAGGCTCATTGGCCTTCAATGTAATGAAGTACGGTTGTTGAACCGATTTTCACCCCGCGACGTTTGATACGAACGTACGCTATGGCCCATGTAGCGCTCGTCAGAATCACGGTAATACTTTTCTTACGGTCAGCATAAACCTTCAGAGACGCGTCACGGCCTCCGAGATTGTGTGCGCGAATCTTTGAGGCTTTAATGTGCCTCCGTGTGCCTTCGCGTTTAGATTACAGAGGGCATTGGCGCCATGCTTTTTTTTTTTCTCCTAACGCGTCGACGCGTGCTGCTGTCCTAATGTGTTTACATGTGCCTACCTCGTGCATCAGACATCCTATGAAAGGTGGACAAGGACCGAAGCAAGGCGAGGACGCTCTTGGCGAAGGAGTCGGGCCTCACAACGTCAACATGCGCAACTGTTGAGGTTGCACTTTTGCGGGCACGGCTGTAAATCCCCCCAAAAAACATTCCCAACACCTCCACGATAACAAAATCGTAACGCAGGGCCGTGGTTCTGAAATTTTGTGGCCTTGATCTACTGCGTCAAAGCGCTTCTTCCGTTACTTCCACCGCAGTACTCCGATGTCATGCATACTAAAATTTGGAAGGGGCTACTGCTGTCGCGGGTCAAAACGCACCTGGTTCATTAATTAAACACACGTGTACGGGCCGTATACTTACGAGGGCTGGTATGATTGCCGATATCTGAAAACTTAACTGACAATCATTCCTGAGTTCTTGCTGACGTTGCTGCAGCCCTGAAAAACAATAAATGAAAATGTATGCCAGCTTTCTTTTGCCGCATGCTAATTTTCCATGCCTTCTGGTGATACGAATATACTATTTGGTGGTCCCGTGAGATTCGTGTCACTGAGGTTTCACTGTAGTTCGCTCGCGTCGCACGGTGTTCCTCGACTACTAGCTGTATTTTCTGCTAATGATAGTTCTTTAGATGGCTGCTAGCATTACAGGAGGTCAAGAAACGTTTACATTTAACCTATCTTTTATGTACCCACAGCCATTACGGTGAGGATCATGCCCCCCAAGTTCGTAGCGCCACTCACTAGGCTGGATGGCATTGAAATAGCTTACATGAAAGCGCGAAGGTCCCACCAAGCGAGTTAAAGGGAGTCTATGCTGCATTGAATCGAAGCGCAATCAATTTTATGCCTTATTCGCAAAAGTTAGCCTCGTGTAAACAGATTAGAGTTGAACGAAAATTCACTCTCCACTCCCAATTGTAGTCATGTGGACCTGTGTACCCAAAACATTTGCCGACAAAATGAAATTGATAACTTCATTGACCAGTGCGTTATTGCGGACAACTAGCTTAGATTGGGCGAGTTTGATGCACATTAAAGCTTTTTTTCACGTAGCGGCTCCAAATGAAACGCCAGCAGTGGTGCGCGTGATACAGTTCGCACCCTTATGATTAGAGGTAGATACGCTCATGCGGTTTGCCGCTTGTGAGCCACATTCATGCTTTCAATCGCACAGTGCTACCTAATCGGGTATGTGGGCCGGTCAGATGTGATGACAGGACAGCGTGCACTACACAGTTCCTAATGCTTAGTCAACACGCTCTGCTGTTCGTGTTTCATTTGACACCGATAGTACAGCTTGATAAACAGTAGGAAAAAATTGGCGAATGTGTCCAGAAAGAGGAGAATGAGAGCTCTTTCCCATCATTCTTTTGGCCCCTTTGGCTGGTTATTGCTTTTTTACCGCGCGAAAACTGACTGTCGGCGTCCCGCGTCGGCAGCGTCATCATGAGTGATGCAAGAAACCATCTCACGATGACATCACATGACGTCATCATGACATCACAGACCGCCAAAAGTTGTGAAGTCATAACGTCATGTCACGTGATGACATCACCCGACATCGTCGCTTTGCATTGCCTCCGTGATCGGCCTACCGATCACGGAGGCAACGCAGAGGCAGGTGATGTGTAGAAAGCTTGCAATGCCTTCGATCCTGGAGGCAGTGCAAAACTACGTTAGGCGCAGAAAGCATTCAAAGGGGTTAACAGGGAAGGAACAACACATCGAGTGAACAAAAAGAAGAAGATGGCTTTCACCTTCGACTCATCTTAAGCAAATGCATAAGGGACCCTAAGCGTCCTTTTGGTACAGTGATTGCACCACGCCCTACCAGGAGTCAATAAAACTTGTAGCTGGGCGAGTTAGTTCATACTTCAAGGTAAACTGGTGTGCGCAAAAAAAGACAGGGACACAGAAAGAACGAACAGATACAGGTGCAAGCTTTCTTGCACATGTCTGTTTAATGAGTATATATTGAAGGGTGACGAAAAAATAAAACCTACCAGGAGTCGAGCGTTGAAAGTGATTTACACTATTTATTGCAAATACCGTATTTTCCGGTGTATAAGACGCACCTTTTTTCCAATATTTTCGCTGGTGCGTCTTATACAACGGTGCGTCTTATTACGCAAAAAGTCGTGAGATTCTGCGAGACCGCTATGTTGATATTTCATTCACGAGCCCAATAAACTGAGCGCGAGAGCATTCGTAGAAAGATATCTAATCTTGTTATAACAATGAAGCGGGTGTGGTCTTAGATGTCAGCTACTTGCTGTTCAAGCACTGTGGCGACCACTGAGACTACGGTCGCAATAAAAGCCACCATCGTCACGCAATCTATTGTATTGTTCGAACTGTTTGTTCTTAAACGAACCAATAAACCCACGGAACTGAGGCAATAAATAAAGAAGGGCACCACAACGTTTCATTGTAAAGTTGTAGCGCCCGCAGTACTACCAGTTACAGAAACGAAAGTACCACTTCGTTATCATCATCATCAGTTTCCGCGTGAGGCATCTCGCCATCAACGTTTTGTATGCGTGTGCGTGTGTGTAGGTTGGTGCTGGTTGGTGTTCTATGGTGCGGCGCGATCGTTGTTCGTGTGTTCCCGCCAAGCCTTACAATGCTGTAAAGACAATGCTAACAATGTGCTCCAAGGTGCTTTCAACGCCGCGTGAAATAGTTACTCGGAGGCCGACAACGGCAACCACGCGATGCTGGCACATTTGACAGTGCACCCGAGGATGTGGCTTCGAATCCTGTGGAATAAATATTGGTTTTCTGTGCATCAGGACAGCGTTATTTATAAGTTTTATTTCGTGCTTAGAGATATTCAATGCCGTGAGTGACTACGCATTTCGCAATGAACATACTCAGCGTACGCCGTTGTGTTTCATCATGTTGACAGTGTCAAAAATAGGTGCGTCTTATATAGGTATCTTTTTTTCTGCGAAAGTCGTAAAAAGTAAGGGGTGCGTCTTATACAAGGGTGCGACTTATACACCGGAAAATACGGTACATCTTATTATGACTTTCAATGCGAAGGCTCTGTATTTACGTTAATATGACTACCCTAATTCTGTTCAGTATACCTCCAGACGACCGTGAACGAGTCAGCAAACATCGATTTATTAACGTAGGAGTTAGAATATGTTGCAAAAAAAAAACAACTCTGCACAATCATACCAATATTTCATATCAACGTCGTGCATCCCCTTTTGACTCGTGATCTCAACCTTTTTATTTATTGTTTAAATTTCAAGTACTTGCAATTCGCTTACACAGCCGCTGCTGAAAACTTGGATGTAATCAAATTTTGTTGCCTGTAATGACCATTTAATTTATTTGAATGGCATCACAAGTTATTTGTCATGTGCCTAAAACTTCGAACAAAGGAACTGAACTGAAGGCGCAGGCTTGGCAACCGTACATTCGCAGCACGCGGTATACAGATATTGCGCTTTAATGCATACACGGAAGCCGAAGCCCGAACACTGAAGTCAGCTATCGAAAACAGGCCGGAAAGTCATTTTGAGTGCGCCACGACCATAGAACAGTCGGGAAAAGAAATCTTCGCCATACATGCGGATGTACACAATGATGGCCTAGCAGACTATAACAACAGGAGCAATCAACACTGAACGTCCTCCTCACGGCAACTCCGGATTTCGCTGGACATTTTGCTTGAACATTCAGTACAAATTGCTTTATGAACTTGCCCATTATTGTTTCAATAACTCCAGCAGGAAAGACTGGCCAAAAGCGTCAAGCAGCCTTCACGCGTAGCGCGCGCGCGCGAAGAGTGGCACCTGAGTACTTTCTCCGTCACACGTGAGAGGGCGCCACTCAAAGATCTCGAGGCGAATAATGTTACGGACAAAAATTGTTCAAAGAGCAACAACGACAACACAACGATGTTGACGTCTGAAGTGGCTGTACTTCTGACAGTACGTTGGAAGGGGAGGCCTTCAATGGCTTCGAGTGAAGTGCAATAAATATTAGGTTTTCGTACAGTATTACTTCCAGGTTTTGCTATCAGAACTTGCAACTAGTAAGAGTTACGGTTGCAGAAAATCAGTGTTATGTTTGAATATGACATTACGCAGTGAATATACAAGCATGCGTCATCATGTTTTATCGTGCCAACCGAGTTCAAGACAGATGAATCTCTGTTAAAGACAAATGCATACAAATTTTTCCAGCAAAATTCATAACAAGTAGGAGGGTTGTCATGTACAAAGGAGAAACTTACAGAAAAAAAAGACGGTGCTATGATTATTTTAAGAAAAATTTTCAAAAGGACATTACACGATGGTCTCGTGAGTCAGTTTCCAAGACATGTTAATGAGGAATGTCCTAGCAAAAGAATCCGGATCGATTTTAGGCCACTAAGGTTCCGTAATGTGAAGTTCAAACTAAGTACAGTACTCGTGAGTCATGAGTCATTGTCAAGAGTCACATCGGCATAACTTCGACTCGAACACTTACATCAAAGCAAACATTAACTTCAGCGGCCAGATTCCTTGCGACATCATGCAGTTATCTCAAGCAATTGCACACACCACACATCAAACTAAAAAACTTCATGTAAGCTTTCAGTAGGTGAGCACTGTGCATCGGTGTTCTTGCATTCCGCCCTCTTAGAAATAAGGCCGCAGCGGACAGGACACGAACCCACAGCATGGTGCTTAGCAGTTCAACGCTTTGCGTGTTAAGTCATAACAGCAAGCATTCAATGAAAAGTCACAATGGACAAACTAGTATGCCATGACTTGCGACGAATCAAGAGTGGATGAACGATGGAAGCCTTAGGACAGACTTGAGTTTTTTCAATGTGTTCCAAGTGCACAGCTCTGTGCAGTATAAAGACATAGTCACCAAGCTATCCCAGTAGGTAAAACTAGAGTTCCAAAGCAGAAATGCGTTTTTACTGTCCTGAATGAAACATGTCCCCTTGTTAATACAGTGGCTCCAGCCCACTGGTTAAGATGTTATCACTTAAAGCAGGGACACCCCACAGCTCACTTGTGAGGTGCAATTGATCAGATAAAGTAACAACAGCTTTTGTGCATTGCTTCAGTGATGGCAATCTATTAAGTGGGACGATGTAACTTCAAGACAAACAAAGGTTTCATCCCCTTTACTACAGCAACTGGTGCTTTGTAGGAAATCCGGAATGACTGAGCCATGCCAAAAAGAGAAGGAAAAGAGAGGGGCGCCCATGTTTCACTCAAACCCAACAACTTGTTAGGCATGCTAAGTTAGTCAAGCACTATCTGTCCCTGAAATTGATTTTCCACAATACACTGGTTGCTACAGCAGTGGAACACAAAACTTGTCCTGTCTTGAAGTTGCATTGTCTGTTGATTTGTTCCCATCACAGAGGATCAATGGGTGCACACAGTTACTACTTTATCTGGTCAATCACACCTCACCTGAACAGTACACACCATGCTCCAGTCTGAGGCTACTTTCGTTCCCTCACTTCAGATCCCATGAAATCTTTGCCTCTATGAGTATGTATTAGCCTCCATGGGTTCATTGCGTAAAATCCTGCACTTTATGTTTTAAAGGGCCAGTCAACAACCCCGAGATCCAAAAATTGTAATGAAGAGAAATATGCGCACTTTTGCTATGTGAACATGCTGCCGCAAGAATTTTGCGAATATATGTGCTATAATAAGGAAATTACAGGGGTTAGAACATCCGTTTCAGCTGGTTTCAAATTTTCGCGCGGCCTCGCCATCCTTCTCCGCCATAGGGAGGGGAAGGCGTAGCCCGTCGTCGTGACTCCGCCCACTTCGGCACGACGTCAGCGATACGTCATCGACGCGGAGCCAACAACCGAGCAGGTCTTCCCCCACATGAGCACGTGTCATAGCGGCGCGGGGAGAAAGAGCGGCGCAAGGAGCACCCTTCCCCTAGCGGTAAAGCAGCGAGACGCCTCTTTCTCTCGGAGGCTTTCGTTCTGGCAATACCGCTTCTCCCGGTAATCTTGGGCTCTACAAAACGGCAGAGGGCAGCACAGGAAAATGAACTTGCAGACTGCACGGCCAGAACTGCATCACCGCAGGGCCAAGGCACCGTTTCGTAGGGCAAAGGACCAATCGATGAGCTCAGTGCCCCATCAAGTCGCCGATCAGCGACTTTGCGTCACTGCACGTACGAGGGGGATTGGTCAGGCGAAGGAAAGAAGCGTGGGAATTGTTTTTCGAAATGGAGGGTCTGCGCGGCGCGCAGCGCTGTAATATTTGGAAAATGTGATCACCGCGGTTTACTGTACGAATTGGCGAGCTTGTTTGGGGGGTGCAAAAAAAAGTCGAAGCCTGTTTACTGGCCCTTTAAGGCAGGTTTCAGCCCCATAAACATTGCTTTTGTAGTGTAGGCATGATTATGCAAAAGGCATCCTTACCAAGGTACTTTAGCAGGAAAGGCAAGGCCAGGAGTGTCTCAAGTGTGACGAGAATCTGGATGTAGTGGACAGGCTTCAGAGGAGAACCAGGACAGGCACCCCGGTCGTGGCAGTAATTGTCAACAAGCACAGACAATAGGAGGAGCATTGTGCTTCCTGAAATAAGAGAAGCGCACCACGACACCCTATTATTGTTTCATAAATATGTGCACGGGGCAAGGTCATTACCAATAACATTGAAAATCTCTGCATACACGTCAAAAAGATTACATAATCGTCTTTCCTTCACGCGCATCTACGGCAAAACTGACATCTTCAACTCATCTGCCTTCCCACGCGCTATCCGCATGCGGAACGACCTTCTGGATGACGTAGCAGCTGAACGCGATAGAGAAAATTTCGAAACTACTTCAACACGCATTTGCAGAATTAACTGTTTACTTTATTCACATCTAGTTTGGTATGTATTTAACTACCAGTACATTCATGTCTTTTTTTGTTACTTTTATTGCATTTGAATACTAACATGTACTTCATGTTTTATGCGTAATCTTGAGCAATGCTTTTGGTTTTTATGACATGTATAAACCTATGCCTTTCTAGAATTTGCGTTCAAGTTTTGAAGCCTGTTGTATAGTGACTATTTAGCATGTTCTCTGTATTTAGTTCCCGCTGTATTTTCTTTATTGTAGTAACTATTACACATTGTATAATGATTGACTATTTTTTTTGTTATTTTTATTATTTGTATTGAAATAATGTATAGCCATGTACAAGATCTTTTTATGCTCCTCTTACGCAATGCTCTCTTGGGCCTGTATGGTATTTTGAATGAATGAATGAATGAATGAATGAATGAATGAATGAATGAATGAATAAATAAATAAATAAATAAATAAATAAATAAATAAATAAACACCGTAAAATGGGCTTACTTTGTGACTGCAGGGGTTACTTTGTGACACGCGCTCGGTTTTCTGTACTTTAAATCGTGCGCCACGACCAGGCGCTGCCGAAAAGCTGTAAGCCACCGAACAAGCTCACCTGATATGCCGTATCACCTAGCGGCAGCCGGCCGAAGTTCCCATGCTCCGGAGCCCCTCTAGAGGCCGACATGTTCAATGGTGTTTTAGCGCGCATTGTTGAAGCACCGTAAACTTTGTGCGCTCGACCCGTCCTCACGAGAAAAACATTGAAAACAGGTATGTACTTGTGATTGCTAATATGTAGGTTAAAATAAACTGCAATATAAATTTGATCAAGTCACATTTGTTGAAGTTTATAGAAAGGAAACTGAAATGTTGATACTTCGCGGGGTAACTTTGTGACACGCCAACTCTCACAAAGTTACCCCCCCTCTGTTTTTAATTTAAATTATATGTTGTTTTGTTGAAAGGAGGAAGATGCTCAACGTCCCAACGGGGAAAAGCGTATCGGTTGTCGATGTAGAAGAAGCGAGCAAGACAGGAAAACCGACAAACGGAAAGAAGGGCAGCTCTTCCTCCGGTATCAGAGCTATACGACCTATGAAAAGGTCTTCTCTTGACGACAGCCCAGAAGAAAGCACTGACAGTGATTGTACATAACGCAAATAAACTTTTGATGGGGTAACATTATGCGAGCCCTTTTTTTTCCCAATCATATTCAGCCAAAAACAACGTTGTCACAAAGTTGCCCCACACGACGGGGCAACATTGTGACAGCTTTTAACCTGAATACAGCCGTTTGTAATAAAAATGCGGATTTGTAGAACATACCGTCGTGTGAGGGAATGTTTCAGCAACGTTATGCCACTATTCATTTGCCTTTATGTTGATAATTGTTCAGCGAGAGAATGAAAACGTACGAAATCTGTCACAAAGTAACCCCCTTTTACGGTAAATAAATAAATAAATATTTGTAGACACCACAGCTATGGTGCTCAAGAAAGTCTGCTGGTGATGTCCTTTGAAGCTGCTTATTTTACAATGGCGGATTCGAAGCACAGTACCCACACAGGCCAGCAGTATCAATCATTTAGAAGACCACCGAATGTACTTTCAGTGTTTCCTCTGCTGTTGCCAAATGCTTATTTTCTTTGCAAGAACAATTTCCGCAAACAAAAAATTCAACTACGCTTGAATCTCCGGTAACGTGTGGAAAGTTGCTAATGCTACAGCAATTCTGGCATCTTTCAAGTTTTTAGCAGTGTAGGAACAACATTGTCAGTCAGTCAAGGTTTGACTCTAATAAAGTTAACCGAATGGTCTTACATACAAGGAGAGATTTCACAAAAAAACAAACGCCAGGCCCGTTTCTCCCACAGTGGTAACACAGCACAGGAAACGCCATTCAGTAAAAAGTTTAAGGTTTTACATGCCGAAACCACGACATGGTTACGAGGTACGCCGTTAGTGGGGAACTACGTATTAATTTCGACAAGCTGGGGTTCTTTAATGTGCACCTACATATAATTACATGGGTGTTCTTGCATTCTGCCCACATCATAATGCGGCATTTGCGGCCAGCTATTGAAGATGCTTCCCCGTGCTCAGCAGTGCAGATGGATTACTAAAAATACTATTGCTGACTAATCTTGAATGGTTTCTGCCAAAATTTTTTGTGTTATTATTCAAAAGACTTGTACTACAGGTCTTCAAAAACTTTTCTACTGCATCCTAAAAGCTTCTAAAGGCACACTTTAATAAAAGATCACCACATGGGGCATGGATGAACTTCACATGTACGTACCTGCTGACACAATGTACACATTTGCTCGGCGAAGGCGCCTCGTGAGCTGGTAGTAGTATATGTATCCACTACAGTGGAGAATGTTGTGCTGGTGGCGTAGGTAGCAGTCTAGCAGCATCATGACTGCCCACAGGCAGACGTGTGTATACAAGATGACCGAGTAGGCATCGGTGGGAGAACGGCTACTTTCACTGGATACAAGGGGCAAAAAGAAGCTCAACGCAGCAACGGCAACCTGAATGAATAATAAAAAAAAAAAAAAGACAGAGTGATGCACGAGTGAACATACTCCTTTCCGTGTGAATTCACCAAGTTTCATCAAAATATATTAAAAAATAAAGAAAATATTCTAAGAGCAGTGTCCCCCCCTTAAATGCCTACAGAATTCCAGCACAATTTCACTTGAATGGAGAACACTGAATTCCAGTACAGTTTTTTCGTTCTCCAACAATGAGCACACTCAAAGATACGCACACAGACGGCAGACCAGGTAACAGTGGTGATAAGGAAACTTGCAAAAGTGCAAGGTTTCCTGATAAGGAAACTTGCACGAAACTTGCACTTTTGCAAGTTTCCTTATCAAAAAAGAAATGAGAGAGTGCCACGCAGCAAAGCACTAAGCATTAAGCTAGTGCATTTTTCAAGTATGTTCTTAATTAATAAGCAAAGAAAACTGTACCAAACGAAGCGTATTAAAAATAACGTGCCTCGGAAAATGCAGCGCACGTGTGAAATGGGTCATCTTTAATTTAAGGCAGAATTATTATTGACTTTAGTAACCAGTGTTCCGCAACTGCACACAAGTCCTCTCTGAATGTGAAGAGGCAGGGAGACTACCAACACGATTATTAATGAGCTCTGAATTTCGTAGGCATCTGTTAGCCGTGGCGACATTCCACATTTTCACAGAACCAAACCACCCTGGCGTGTTATTTAAAAAAAATGTATCGTATACACAGTATTAAGCACAATGTACAACAGCTTCAGGCACACAGGGCGTGAATGGGTATCGTTCAGACCACACTTACAAGACTCAGACCCTGAAAAGCGATAGCCGCCGAGCTTGTAACAATCCTGAAAGGTGGCTCAAGTTCAGGTGCGGAGACTGGGTTCACGAGGGGTGTTGCATCCTTGTACATAAAATTTACACTGTCCGCCACGGAGGCCTGCAAAACGAACAAGCGATTTAGTAGATTGACACTGAATGGAATGCGGCACACATGTTGCGGTAACGCGACCCTCGAGCCTGCGAATGTGTCTACCACCTTTCTGCACATCTTGCATCACAATGATCATCAAGTTTCGGCAATAAGCAGGAATTCTCGCACGTTGTTACGCGACGAAAAAACAAAACAGCGTTTCGCTGAGCGTGTGCGAACAGCGGTGTTTTATTCCAGCCACTCGCGAAAGAAAACAGCACATCGCTCGCGAAACACTGCTTTACTAAACCTTGGATTGCTCGAACGCATTGTACAAAACATCAACTCAGACGACTAATAAATTATGTATGGTTACATATCTTACGCAATGTTGTCACCTGCACACGAGTCTAATGTAAATAAAACATGCTCAAGTAGTGCGGTAAACAAGGAATAGTTCCGTAGGTACCCAGACCATTTGTTTAGACCGTGTAGCGTTGGTATCTTCGGACAACACGACGAAAGCCCGGTAACCAAATTCTAGTTTAAAGCGCATCATGCAAAGAAAATAATCGAACGGCCTACCATGATGTCGTCCCGCTGCATTAAGTATTCCCATACTGCCTTCATACTCAATGTGCATCTGCTACGTCACTAAGTTTAACTTCAACAAGCCACTGGCTCGACTACGAATGATATCGTATTCCATCAAAGCTGTCTGTGGAAGATATTACAATAGCGAGTGACGTGCCAGAATCGAACTGTGACCGAACTCAGCAATGCAGACATAACGATAACATTGTAATGCGATCAGCGGCACACTGCGGAGCATTCGCAGGTTTCCTGCGCGGATGATACGACGGTCAGTCGAACGATGACCCGTGGTGCGCTCGAAACAGGCAAACAAATATCACGAATGAAGCAAAGAAAAATTTGGCGCTGTATCGCTGTTTTGCCAGTGTCAAGGGGTGGCCCGTGTCACTGGAGGGCCAGTAAACTAAACCGTGCCGATTAGCGGTTCTCAGTATTTTGTGAACATTACTACACTACTGCCCGACAGGGTCGACAACGACGGGCCACTGATACAAACATGATTATTTTCTAAAAGCAACTGACTACCATGACTGGCAACAGACTTGTGCCTTGCCGAAAATCTGGTCATCGGAGAGGGAGTAGACACGGAACGTGAAAAAACACATTACGTTGCTATGCTGCGGTCACTGCTTGCGCAGGCGCACTGTCATTCCTACTGACATGCGCAATTTGTAAATTTGGCGATTACGGACTAGGACAAAAATAACATGCCACTGCGCGAGCCAACTAGAAGACTGTGATGTATACCTACCTCGAACGTCTCGTGATCTGCCAAGCTGACCATGACTTCTTGGCCTGTTATCACGCAAACAGCATCAAAATCTAAGCGATGACATTCGTGGGACGGAACACCGAGATCGTAAACCACTCCAGTGCTTTTATTTTTAACTCAGCTGTGTTGACAATACGCCTCTCCATGATTATTGAAGCGACCGAAACGGCAATGTAGTGGCTAGATTAGCGGCGGCTGGCGTCGGCTATTGCAGTGTTGCCACGCTAAGATCTCGCTCAGCCCGTAACTTTTCCGGCTGAAAGTAATGAAATAACTTTTATTAGCCCCACATGGTTGGTCGTGTACTAGTATTTACAATCCGTAGGTTGTACTGGTTGTACTTCATGGGTCCCAGCGTCCGACGCGCACTGGACAGCTCGGGAAAACGTGCATGGCATCCGAGATTGTGACATTCCGTTGTTTAATGAGCAGAGCAAGTGCAGTGCGCGCCAATCTCAAAGGCCGTGCTTTTGGCGAACCCGCTGTGGCACGACATAAAAACCATGGTAGAAGTTCTTGAATTAAACTTTGAGCGCCTCAGGCGATAGTAAACACGGTATTAAATTATAAAATATTCCCTGTATGAGTGAGCCGACCTTACAGCGGGTGAAATATGTACGATCTTGTGTACAACTTGCCTTCACCAACTTTTTACAGTGTGCAGTGGTTTCTGCTGGAGTCACTCCCGGCGCTTTAAATTTAGCGTAGTCATGTCGGAGTTGTCCCACCTGAATTTGCCGTCGCCAACGGGTCACGTGAACTTCTACAGAAAAGCATGGCATTCTTATCTGCAAACGACATCTCGCTGTTTCTCACGTTGCGTGCGTTTTGTTCAGTCGCATGTTTGGCACAATGCTTCACTCAGATGAAAAGCGACGTCGTAGACTCGAGTTTAACATGTGTTGCTGAGGGCACTGGAACAACAGACGCCGGACTTGTCAGATCTGCTAGCCACGTATTATGGCGACTTAGCTACTTGCATTATTCTGAAGGTAAGTTGACATGCATTTACGGCGCATATTCGTTCAACTACGCGAGAAAAAAAAAAATGAACTATGGACCACAAATCCTTGGTTGTTATACAAGAATGCGTTTATCCGCAAACGACATGTCGCTGTTTGTCACGTTGCATGCGTTTTGTTCAGTCACTTTGGGCAGTGCATATTCGTGGCACTTATTGCATCATGTATTACGAGTTGCGCATGCCCTTTTACTATCCTACAGGGGAAACTGTTTTTCCGCCGTGTTTTACGTGTCAAAACCGCGATATTATCATGAGGTACGCCCTAGTGAAGGACTACGCATTTATTTCGACCGCCTCGGTGGTGATGATGATGCTGCCACAGGCGGGGCTACCAGACCTGGTCGGCCGCCTGAGCGACTCTTCCGTATTAGTTCGGCTCACCATACATCGCTTAAACCCATGGGCGTGCGTAGGGTTCCCCATTAGGGGAGCAAATTGAGGTTCATCGCAGCGCCCCACTCCCTGCTAAGTCAATGCATTCAAATTTTGCGCCTCCTCCCCCCCGCCTGAATCATTCTATTCACGTGCGCGCAAATTACTGCATAGCAGCATCAAATATACATATAGGCGTGCGCAGGGTTCCTCTTCAGGGGGGGGGGGGGGGCGACTCGTCGCAGCGCTCCCCTTCCCTACTAAGTCAATGTATAGGGCAGGCTTTGCGCCCCCCCCTTCTTAGCTGAATAGGGGGGGGGGGGCGCCCCCCCCCCCTGCCCCTCTCGTGCGCACGTCTATGTGTATATATAATAAACAAGGGTTTTGAGTCTCTTCAAGCATTTGAAACGTATCACCGAAGTAAGAGCAAGCACTCTTGCTCTAAATAGACGCACAAAAAAAAAAAATTACATTTTCTTCTGAATCTTTTTGATGCAACATGACAATGACGATAGTGAATAAAACGAAGCGCTAACACAACGCAGAGCAACAAACAAAAAGAAACCGATGAAGCAAGTTCCATCAGTTTTTTTTTTTTTTTTTTTTTTTCGGGTTAGCGCTGTGTTTTATTCACTGCCTTGCATGAAACACATCCAACAAGCCCACTTTTGCAGTAGGTACTAATTGAAACTGATTATTGCAGTGTAAACGTGACATTGGAAAATTTTAAGTGCAAAGGTCGATTTCACTGTGTGTGTCTTAGGTGGTAAATTAAAGAAATACAGAGTGAGCCCTGCGGTCCGTCTAGCATTTGCCCACGGATGTTACATAATTTTACCGTGCCTCACATTCTCCCGGCCCCGTCTGACGTCTCGGCCGCGTCGTTCGCATGTGTCGCTGACACAAGCACCCGTGCCGGGATGCGTGTTGCGGCCATCGAAGGTCAAGTGCAATGATTCGCCTTCGATCGAATCCCGAGAGGGACTCGGCTCGACGTGTGCGACAGTGACTCTCTCATCTGATGAGGATGCGCGGCTCCGAGAGCTGCGCGCTCGGAAAGGTCAACACTGCGCGATGTATGCGCCTGCTTTCTCGTATACACTCGCGACGCCGCTTTCCGTCTCCATGACGATCGTATTATGTTTGCAAACGTTGGAGAGCACTCAGATGTGGAGAAGAAAGGTACAGTGCGAGCATGACATATCGAGTGAAAAAAAAATAATAATAATTAATTCTTACTTCTTGGGAACATTAGAAACACAGAAATAGACATTCGCATAGATCGAGAGACACAGGACCCGGAAAAACTCCCAGGGTCCATTACGCATTCGCCTCTGACGACTCGAAGGCGAAAGCCATCGTCCACTTTTTTTTCCCAGTCGATGCATGTAGATGCATTGATCTTCCCCTGCCCTCCTCCGAGAGCTTTCTGCTCCTAACGTGGTTTTGCTCGGCCTCCGGGATCGGAGGCGTTGCAAGCTTTCTGCACCGCGCCTGGTTTTGCGCTGTCTCCTTGACCAGCCCGCCTTTGACGTGGCGACGATGTCATGGGGTGACGTCGTCGTGTTAGTGATGTAATGTGACGTCATAATGACGTCATGGTGACGTCAAAAATTTCGGCGATCTGCGACGTTATTGTGACGTCGTACGGTGACGTTATCACGTGATGATGATATTTTTGCATCACACCGTGTTGACGCCGCCGACGGTGAGTTTTCGAGTTTCATGAGGCACCTAAGACTTTCGCCTTTTTTTTTATTGAAATAAAAAATAAATGAACGGGTTGTCGTCACCATTGCTTGGCGACGGCTACCCGTTTTCCATTTGGTTGTTAGGATACGAAAATTAAGAAACCAAAATAATATATATACATGTATACAGTCCCACATTTGTTGAGTTGAAAAATTCTCGTTTGAACAGAGCAAGCATACAGCAGCCGAGCTCACTTTCAATATAGTCCGCTCAATATTCATCACAAATATTGGTGTCTTCGAAAAAAAAAGAAAAAAAAAACGTTGGAGCACTTTCACTGCTTTGCGGCTTGTCCTAGACGGCCGTGGACCTAGTATTTTCGCCAACGAAAATGTTCGTTCCGAGTCTAGCGTGTGGAGTTCCTGTTCCAGTCACCGTCTATGTGTGTCGTGCTTGGGACAGTCGAGCAACAGGTGATAGACATCCTCGTCGTCGTGGCCGCATGAACATGTTGACGATGGTGCACGCTGAATCCGAAGTAAGAAGCGCTCTGTGTAAGCAGTTCCGAGTCTTAGGCGACGAATCAGTGTGTCGATACGTCTTGGGAGCTGAGAGTCTAATTGGCACTCAAGATTATGGTCAACAGCGTACAAGATCGATTCCTTTGCGCTGTCGGAGAACCGCGTGGACAAGCATAATTCAGGCTTCGTTCTTCGTGAAATTCGGTATATGTCGCATTGAGATATAGGAATGAGGCGGGTTTGTGCATAATGATGAGCGGCTTTCGCCAACTCACCTGCCATTTAGTTTCCCTTTGATTCCGCAGTGACTGGGAACCCACTGAAACGCCTCAAAAGACGCCGTTCCTTAAAGTTAATCACAATCTCTCCGAATATCAAGTTTTGTTAAACTATGCCGTCTTACCATTGAGGTCATCATTGCCATGGGCAGCTCTTTCCTTTTAAACAACATGAAATCGAGGTATCATTTTTCAAATTACTTCCCCGCCATGAACTCCAGCAAATGCCACATGCTAGTCTCCAACTATGTGTGCATCCAAGAAATTTAACGCGCTTGTATAAAATTCCAAATAGATGAGCAATTATTCAACACGTTGTAATTCTCGCTATTCCCTTGATATTTTTGGCTTCCTGGATACTGAAAAGCTGCGTAAGCAGCTTTTGTCCACGAAGTGCCACGACTTGTAAATAAATTCGTTGAAATTGGTAAGAGGCTTGGATATTTTTACTAATGTTTCTGATTGAATTAGACCACTTATTGTCTTACTTGGGTCTCATTGGATATCTGTTGATGCAGTTATCAAGCCGTAATTTTTTTTTTTTTTGGGGGGGGGGGGGGGGGGGGCTTTAGAGCAGCATCGACTTTGTTTTGAAAAGTCGTATTCGGGCGTTGAGGATTGGTTGTATCACAGTCCCTAAAAAAAGTTATTGAAGGACTGTGATTATTTTCAACGTAAGCGAATGTTTGGAATGCTCTGTATATGTGCTGACAGCTCCATTATGCAGCATTTGCTGTACAACTCCAGACTGAGTGCTTTTGGGGAGCCACGGCGTTGCGTTTAGTGGTTGGCGGAATCGAAAATAACGGTGTTCAGTACGGGTCATGTTGTGGCCCCAGCGAATATAGCTGCCAGAACTTTCGTTGCTCTTACAGAATATAATAAATATGAAGGCGATATGAGGGCAGCCTGATTATAATACAGTATAGACACGTGCATGCTCTAGCAACAGGGTTCAGGAGCAGTACTTTGGTTCGGGCTAGTTATTGGTTCATTATCGGACTTGTAAGGATGCGGCAGCGCAAAGACACAAGGACATAGAAACGTCCATGTGGCGTGTGCTGTGTCCCTTTGTCCTTGTGTCTTTGCGCTACCACTTGCTAACAAATCCCAGGGTTCCTTCTCTTCCCTCCTCTCTCTCATCTTTCTATTCCCCTTCCCTAATCCCCCCAGTGTAGAGTAGCCAACCGGAAGTCTTTCTGGTTAACCTCCCTGCCTTCTCCCTTTCTGTTTGCTTCCTTCCTTCCTTCCTTCCTTCCTTCCTTCCTTCCTTCCTTCCTTCCTTCCTTCCTTCCTTCCTTCCTTCCTTCCTTCCTTCCTTCCAGGGTTCCAGAGACTCGCTTGCATGCTCGAGCTGTGGTTGGTCTGTGTTGGTGCTGTGGCGCACGCGCATACCGATGACTATCATTTAACGTATTTTATCTCTAAGCGTGTCAAGTCGCTCTGTTGCAGCCATGGATCCTCGCGAGTCGTATGTGGCGCCACCACATTGCTCTTGCTCGTAACGACGGATGTTGTAACATGGACTCCGAGATATTGCGCGCTGGCAGACGCTCCAAATCTCGGAAGTCATGTTTGTAACATCATACGTGCTTGCACCATAATGTTGGAGGGACACTGGGAATGCTATACGGCTTCGACTGCTCCTGGAACCTATCCTTGGCGGGAATAAAGCTTCTGCGATGACGTACGGACAAAAGCTTAATGAGGTGTTTCTAATTAACATTATTGCTTTTTTTTTCATTATATTCTGTTAAGGACCGTACCTTGTAGTCATGTTATATGTAAGTGTATGATATCTGCACGGACTCCAGAGTTGCCAGATGCTGCCGAGCTAACAAGCAAATAATCATCCCAAAAGAAGCCCCAAAAAAGCGGCGCGACTTTTGCGATTAAGCCCGAAAGAAACGAAAGTTGAATAAATTCTCACATTCTTGAATATTCTTTAACTATAATAAAAAGTCGCTTAAGTACGAAGAGAAAGTAAAAAAAAAAAAAAGAAAAAAAAAACGCCAGGCCTGCGCGGAATGCGCAGCAAAGTCACAGCGAAAGCAGGAAGAGCGGCCTTTGCCTGTTTTAAACACTCTTGGGGAAACTGTGAGACACTTGATCACCTTATAGTGCACTGCCCCGCATTCGCTACGCAGCGGGCTGTACTGATTAAGGAATATAAATTCCTGGGACTGAAGTGCGCGACCCTAGACGATTACCTCTTTCCGAGAGGTTGTACTTCTCGACGCGACCAGGCCCATCGAGCTCTATTGACTTTTATGGACCGAACGGCCCTTGACACCCGTTTATAGACGCTTTTTCCGTGTTTATTTATGCTTGTATAAGTCTTCGTCAATTTTTCTTATACTTCCCTCCCTTCTTCCCTCTTTCTCTCCTCCTATCTCCCTCTCCTCTATCTCTTCCCTCCTCCCGAAAGAGTAAGCAGGCGTTGTGCCCCTCCAGGTGGCAGTTGCCAGCTTGCTCTCTCCCTCTTTCCTCTATGTCCTTGTGTATCTATGTATGCAAATCAAATAAATAAATAAATAAATAAACTATTACAAGCACACTTGCATGGTACCCACTACGCCATAAATCTTTATAATTTTTGTGTAGCGGGGAAGCGTCCACTATGCCATTGTTCGTCATTCTTCGGAAAAGCGTGGTACCCGCTACACACTTGTAACGCATTATGTGTACTTTGTTGATGCTGTGGCTGACGACGATGAAGAATTATGCCTGAGGCTTTAGTAATGGGTTGGAGCATTGAACGACCCACTCGTTATGCAATTCGCATTGTGTGATGCCTGCTTGTTACTTTACTGTTCTAAAAAGCTTTATTACACATGTTAACGCGATTCCTTACCTGACATCAAGCCAGCATAGGGTCAGTTTGCAACGCAGTTTCAAGCACCGGCGTAGCTCAGTGGTAGAGTACTGGGCTGCAACGCAGAAGGCCCGGGTTCGATTCCCATTCTGTCCTAGGTGTTTTTTTTATTTAGTTAGTTTTTTTCTTATTTCGAGCGATAGTGGTTACGGACACCGGCGGCGGCGGACAACTACGGCGCAAAAACGGCCCTTGTTGTGATCTCACAACAGCTTTCGCTGTAAAAACTATTTGATACAGCGAAAATATGCGCAATTATGAGCATACATTTACTTTTTAATATACTGTCAGGGTAGTCGGCACTCTTTTCAATGCACGTTTGCCAGTGCATGAATAATGTTTGTCAAATATTCCAGCTCGTGTTTGGCTGCAATACTCAGCTACACAAAGTAATCGACAAACACTCTGTCAGTGAGGAGCAGTAAAATAACTATATTTGCTGAAAAAACGCGAATAAGCCCAATAGACGCGACAAGCGACTGGAAAACTCTACAAGCGACTGCGTGAAAAAGAAGCCCAAATTCGCTTATTATCAACAGTACTGGCAACTCTGACGGGCTCTATCCGTAGCAATCTGTGTGACCACGCTGTATGCATTGGTCTCTGCCCTCAGATGTATTCATAGTACGCCAGGGATCATATGTGCATAAGGCTTCTGATTGCTATCTTTTCTTTTCTTACTCTTTTTATTCTTTCGAGCTTTTTTTTTATTGTTTTCGTGTGTTTCTTCAAAGTTAGTAACATGGTGAAGGGATAGCTGGCTCTAACGTAGCCTACCGTTCCATTATTTTAATAAATAAATAAATAAATAAATAAATAAATAAATAAATAAATAAATAAATAAATAGAGTCGTTTCGCGGTTTTCAGTCTTGTGCCTCGTGTCATTTTCACTGCAGTACAATAAGAGAAAGGCATTGCCTTCTGTGGATCGTTAGAACGAGGTATCTTGCAAAAATTAAAGAAAGTCATTCGCTATTGTTTCGAAAGTCGCATGTTTTTCAAGGAAAGCAACACAAACGGAGCGGGAACTCGTATCTGAAGACACAGACGCAGCAACGATTCCGTTCGTTTTCCGGTATTCTTTTGTCCTCCATCATTGGCTCGTACGCAGCCGCGCATCCGCTATCGCCTTTATTGTCTATTCAACGGTATAGTTGATAGGCAAGGAATAGAATCCGACGAAAAATCCTGACGCATATCATGGCCCCTGGTCCCCGTGTATTCCCATGCTCGAAAGATGACCTGAGACTTGCAGACGAGCAAGGTGGTGACATCTTACCCTTATCCATGTACGATTGTTTTACAAGAATTAATGAACAGTGAATCTGTCATTGTGAACGCCGCATATAGACGTTGAATAAGATGGAATTGGTCTTATGTCGTTTAAGTTATCACCTGTGTAATTTTTTTTACAAAAAGTTCGAAGTTTTATGATTCTATGAGACGCGCAGTGTGCACATTTTATCTTCATCATTGTAATCCTTGTCATCATCGCTGATGTCATCATCACCGTTCTAATCATGTGAGCTCCACGGCAGAACAAAAGCATATCTCACTTATTTCAAGTTTTCTTTCATGCGTCGACAGAACCCATACCTTACCTGCAGATCTTCTTATCTCTTCAGTGTCCTCTTCGACCAACTTCCCGTTATATTTGCGCAAGGTCGGTAACACACAAATTATCTTATATTTTATTACCTTTAAACTGCACATATCCCACTTAATTTCAATTAGAATATAGTCTAGCCTTCTTCAATCCCTAATCACCACTGCCGTTTCTCTACTTTGTAACATTACGCCGGTCATCCTTGGCTCGATAGCACGTTCTCAGTCCATATAACCTCATTTTAAGTTGTTTGCAATCATGGAAGCTTCCCGCTCGTAACTTACATGTGTACTGCAAGAATACTTATTAGACACGTATTCTTCCAGGAACCACTTCCCATGGGCACTGTCTATGCGCAGTGGTTCCTTATTTCCCTAAAGTAGACGCACAATCAGTAAACGCACAATCAAAAGACGCCGAGTCCTTGAGAGACAGAAACACAGAATGGGCCCCATTGATAGTAAGCAGGAAAATAGCTGAAAGCTGTCTGTATAAGGCAACTTAAGCGCCTTCTGTTGAACGATAGCTATTGTTCCCGTAAGGTACTTTAGAAATAGCATAATACTCTGCAACTATCAATGTCTTTAATTCCCTCAAATGAATATTCGTTTTTGTTTGCTTAGTTGACATATGTTTGGCGTCTGTATATCGTGAATATAGATTGGAACATAACTATTTAGAAATCACTTTTGTATGCATTCGTTGTCTTTTTACGTTTGTAGATGTCATGCTCTAATCGCACAACGACAGTCTGGGTCAGTTATTACCTGAAATAAAATTATAACAACAAATGGTGAACAGCAAATGGAACAGCAAATATAACAGCAAATGGAAGTCGGGGGGTAGTGTCGAGCACACAGTGGATGCATTTGTACAGATGCGCAAATATTTATTGTTTGAACTTTCTTCAGCGAGATCCATTTTAATTCGAAACGGATGCCATGGTAACAAGGACAATAAAAAAAGAGGAAACATGCCATAAATTCTAGTAATTAAAATGATATAGCTCTCAAGGCCCGTGAAGCTCTGTATTCATCCATGGCGGGTGATGGTGGATATGAGTGAGTGTATGAAGCCCCTAGTACGCGAAGCAACCAGGCATAGTGTGCTAGCACTATAGTTCTCGCTGCCCCTTCTTTTTATATTGACAAATTTTCCCCGTTGCTTTTGTTTCGGCCTCCAGAGCAAACGTTTTGTTTGCTCTGGAGGCCGATGGCTAGGTTGAACTACGGTGTACCGATATCAGGTTTTTACGAAGATGCTTTTTTCCTGAAAAAAATTCGTGTAGGTTTTCTTTGTAGCTGAGGGCTACGAAAAAGAAAATGTTTTTATGAAGTTTCCTGGACATTGAAGGCTTGTGCGAAAACCTATTCGCAAACTACCGGCAGTGTTCCATAACTCAACGGGCAGTCGTTTACAAAACTGTCATGGTAACCTTGTTACTAGAACGAAGGGAAAATGCTACGACTGATTACAATGAAGCACCGGTGGTAAGAGTATGCTCTAACATATGTCCTCACAAGCGTGCGCGAGGAATGACATGCGTCCGAAGATCACTCATTCATCCATCACCATACGTGCGTAAAACCTAAAGCGTCCTGGAAATGACTCAACGTGGCGAGCACTGCCGTCTCCACCATCTACACAGTTGGCACTAGAATGAATTCGAAGGTTGTGCATCGGTCACAGCATCTGGGTAAGCAGGAAGCATGACTGCCGCCGCTGTTGCGGCAAGCGATGTCGTTGCCATTCGGCTCCGTTTCGGCTGGTTATTGACACAATTTGACTTCGCGAAGGCGCAATCCTGAAACGCTTTCGCTGCCGATGCATCAACAACCTTTTATTTCTTCTTGCCACTTTCGAGGCTGAACGTCTGTGACTTGGAAGGAATGTACTGACCCCTCGGGTAACTGCAGTCTGCTGAAGGCGCCATAGTCTCACTCACGGGAACAGCGTAGCCACTAGAGGCTATTCAGCACAGCACCGCGAATGGGCACGCGTTCTGCTTCTTAGGCACCTACTTCGGCGATAGAGCCTCCCGAGAGTAATCCTGGAAGGAAGAGGACATCACTGAACGAACGCGCGAACCTCATTGGTCGCAGCACCGCGGAGTAGCACGTCATGAACTGCCCCCAGAATGGACAGACAGCAAGGCCTCCTCACTCGAAGCTTTTCTGGAGAACGCTAGCGGAATGTTCTCGTCGCCAGACACTCGGGGCGTTGGACGAATTCGCCTTCCTTGTGTCCCGCAGGCGTCCGACGGAGCTCTTCCAGAAACACCCGCGAACGTATGGTGGCAGCGCGCGACACAATCCGCCCAGTGGTTCCGAAGGCACAACGGCGTCCGGACGTGTCACCCACCACAGCTGTTGATTGGTCGACGGAACGAGCGGCGCAGGGTTGGGCGCCCCGACTGAGCATGCGCGGAGACGAGTTTGTCTTTGGTTGTCCTTTCTTTCCTACCGGTCTCTGTCGGAAACCGCAGCGGAACCAGGGGGGAGGCCTTGATCCTAGGTGGCCGCTAGCCCGGCTTCGCAGTCTTCTGTGACGTAGACGCCCCGAGGGTTGAGTGTGACCGCCTCGCCTTCGTCGTCGTCGACGGTCGTCGTTATGATGGTTGGCAGCTGAGGGGCGGCGGCCTCTTTCCGCCGTTTCTCCCAGCGCGAAATCCAGGGAAGCGGAAGGCACATGATGCCGGAGAGCGTGATGACCGATCCGGCGACGTAGAACGAGGCGTCGTACGTCCCCGTCAGGTCGTAAAAGATACCTGCGAAGAAAAGATAAGAAGGGAGCGGGGCAGAAGTGTGAGGCGTAAGCAAATGGAACGACGAGAGGAAGCACTAATTCAAATGAGCAGCTCGTAAAAAACGGAGGCGAGAGAAACAGTAGACAGGACAAGCGCCAAGTCATTCATCTTTGCCAACCTGCCCACCTTGCCGCACTTGTCAGACGAAGGGAAGGTAGGTACATCAGGTTCAAAAAGCAAAAAGTGCAAATATACAAAATGCACAAGAGCAGCCTTCGTAATTTTGTGTGGTATGAGTTTAAGCCAACTTATCTTTAAGTGAAGAACGCAGTTACCATTTTTTAAAATGAAGATTTAAAGAAGTGCGTTGCGTCCATCTCACTGGGACCTGTGGCGTTGGGCATATTAATGCGACATTGCTTCTTAATATTTTTGCTATTCCTTTCTTTTTGGCAAACCAGACCTCTATAATGAGTTAAGTAATATGTTTCGTACGTAACGAACCTAAACCTTTGGTGTTTTAGAAACAGAATATAGCCTTTCTTGTCTCTAGGAAGGCCAAAGCTCTCCATTAGCGTTCTATCATTAATGATGCCCGGCGCGGATCAGTACCCACTATTTATTTACCGAATAACTGCGTCGACTGCACCCGTTGCAGCTCCTGTCCATTTGCTGCTTTTGCCTTAAAACCAACTATATTCTACGCCACTATAGCACCATGGCAGGAAATGGTCAATGTTGACGTCAATTCAACCTGGACGGCAACTTACCGGCGACTGGTGAACCGATGACAGAAGCCACGCCTTGGAATAGTAGTAGTAGTCCAAATGCATTCGTGAGTTTTTCGACGCCGAACATCTCGACAGCAATTATAGAACGAAGGGCGGCAAAACAAGCTGCAAGGAGAAAGAGAAGCCAAAAATTAAAGCTGCAGTTCAGAAGTCTAACGTTGAATGAACCTTCATTTTGATGACGTGCGTCTACAAAGAACTTAACGTTCTGGATTTGCGCTTCATGCGTGTGTAGTTGCGCTCACAGCAGCGCTCTCACGTGGGAAATCGAGAAGAGGTTAATTATGAGCGTCATCATCTACACTTCATCATGTATGTTAACGACCATATGGAAGTAACACACCACAGCATGGTATGCTGGAAAGTTCCCTTTCACCAACATATTCTTACACGTACACGAGCAGAGGAAGGACGTGAAACATGATAAAGTTTCTAAAGTTTCTAGTTCTGCGTTCCGCTCGTTAATGGTGGTTGATATTTATGGTAAAGTTGTGCAAACAAAGGAGGCTGAACATATGACATTATGTAGCGAGTTATAGCTGAATGAATTGTGCTGCATAAATCATATCGACACGACTCAAGGAGCAGTCGTGGCCGAGCAAGTGAAGCCTCAGCGTGGAGGTAAACTTTCAAGTGTTAATTTTGTTTTCATTGCTGCACATTTTGCTGCGAGAAAATGCAATAGTGTGTTTAGGCCAATAGTCCGAACGCCAGTAGACCATATTCAACGACGATAGACTTAAAGGGACCCTGAAACGGTTATTTGAAGCTTTGTCAGCGTTTAGGCTAGAGCATCATCGAACAATTGGCACCACAAATTTCGCTGCACGCCGTGTACCAAGGCGGCTACGGCCAATTATATCATACCCTCCTTCTTACCCCTGCCTTGCCTCCTCAACTCATGATACACGCTGGCATCGCTGGCGATCGCAGAGCTCATGTGAGCACACTCGATGATTTGAGCTTCGCCCGGTGATGACCTCTGAGACTGCACGCCGACAGGTTGCGTGCATCTCGGAGACCATAGCCCCAGTGCGCCCGGCAGCACGCACGCCGTCTGGCAACAGAGACATCGCGGAGGGGTTGATATCTGCTCCGACAGGTGCCGCCAACCTACCAACCAATTTTTCGTGCGCGCACACCGCAGCCAATCAGATCGTGCGCAGACTGCGTGTCATACTGGGGAGGGGCGGTTGAAAACGCGTTGGGCTGAGCCGCAGTGATCTGCAGCGATTCGCAGCTTTATAGCGTTGTAATCAATTACACAGTGTACGCAGAGAGCTTAAATTAGTCTGTAAATGAGCCTTAGGACTTGGTCTACTGGCTCAATGTGTTTGTACAAAATCGTCAAAACCGTTTCAGGGTCCCTTTAATCAGAGCCAAGTAACCTTATTGAAACGTCCGCTTTATAGGATCAAGCTAACCTTGTTCGGCCCGTGTCAAATGCTTCATGTACATTTTTCTTTCGCTTCAAGTTTCGACATAAAGAATTAATTTAGGAATCAGTAGATACTAAGCTAAAGCGGTAGGTCTCGTTTTCGTAATAAGGTCTGTGAGACACCCGTCCATGGGTGACAACAAACGTTTACATAGGTTAAAGGGGTACTGACACAAAATTTCGCGGCCGAGACAGCCTGCGGGTTCGATTCCCGTGAACATGTGTACATCATCTGCAAAATATCAACAGCGAATATAGTTTAGAAGGTATTTTAAATTAATTTTGAAGTTTGCGTGAGCGATCGACTCCCTCGCGGTAGCTCCCTCGCGGTAACACCATCAGAGGTGACCCTCGGTGACCTCCCTACTTCCCTCACGTGACCACGCTGCAACAAGTTATGATGACGTCATAGCGGCCATTTTCTTTTGCCGCGTTTTTTCCAGCAGTCTATACTTCTCGGCGGCTGGTCGCGAGTCCGTGGCCGCGGCGCGCACGCGTTGAAAGTTTTGTGTTTGGCGACACTGCTGTCCCGTTTCCTATTCGAAAGGACTTCTTGATGCAGACCGTGCGGAAGTGCGTCACAGTTCTGTGTGCTGACGTGATCGAGAGCTGCGCACGCTAGGTGGTGATAGTTGCACCCGGCGGCTTGTCGTTTTTCGAGCTCTCTGAAACCGAAACTGAGACTGGTCGGTAATGAGGAGCCTGTAATTAAATATCTGTCGCGCGCTGCAGCAAACGAGGTGCCGTGTTATCACTAACAGGCCCCTAGCAACACATTGCAGCAAAAAAACGCGAGACCAAAGTTTTTGTGTCAGTACCCCTTTAACCTAATCTTATGAGGAAAGGGAGCGTTACCAACTGATTTACGGCACTCGTCCTTATCTCCATTTTAAGGCATCCTGGCGATTTCCAACGAACTAGATTCACTCGTAATGAGCACATTCAGGGATGAGCATACTCCATTTTCCATAGGAGTGTCAAAAATTCCTCTAAACGAGGAATTTAGTTTGGGATCGTGGGGAGCAGTGTCGCCAGGACTTCTAACGTAATTCAGCTTGCGTAAGCTCACCTATGGAGAAACCGAAGACGGCGCTGTAGACAAGGAGCATCGTGTAGGTCTCGAAGAAGGGACACAACGCTGTGGCGATGCCGCCCACGGTGAGAGCGACGTTATTGATGCAGAGGGCGTTAACCTTCGGTCGGTCGGACACCCAGCCGGAGAACACACGGCCCACCGTGTTAGTGATGCCGATGGCCGACAAGATGAAAGCAGCCTTATCCGGCGAGATGCCCGACAGAATTGCCTTGTCCACGATGTACATGAAGGGAATGAAGAAGCCCGCCAAGGTCAGGAACCCGGACACGGCCAGAGTCACGAACGTCGGGCTCGTCAGGAGCGTGATGTCGAGCATCTGTGTCAGGGTGTCGGTCATCTCCGGAGACAGGCATCCTAACTTCTTGTGTGGTCCCTGCTTGGGCAAGTTGGCGATGCTCTGGTGGTACGAGCCGATGTCCCTCTGCGAGCGGTACTCCGGTATGCGCAGAAGACTGGCGCTGAAGAGAATGTCCTGGCGGTAGAACGGTCTCATTTCAGGCGCCGTCATTCGACGTTGCCTGCTGTTGTTGCTCTTGGTGAAGGACAGCTTTCGAAGAACGGGAGGAGCCTGGTACGCCGGTTTGTGATCGACGCGGAGCTGGTTGTTGTTATGGCAACAGTTAAACTGCTGTTCAGTATTGACAGCTTCGGAGTAAGGTGGAGGCGGGCTGTTGTTGCTACCGCTGGTGGAGCTGGAAGCGCTGCGTTCTTCGCTGTTCAGGATCACGTCGTGTACGATGCGGGGCGGAGGGCAGCTGGTCTTGCGGCGTGGCCCGTCGTTTGTGATGAGCGTGTCGTCGATGCCGTCCTCTACAGAGTCCCACTTGGTCATGGCGTCACGCGCCTCCTTTATGCGCAGCAGTAGTGGCTTTAGTGGCACGGGCTCCGGCTTGGGCTGCGGCTCCTCTATCGGCCGGAACAGGGCGCCCACCACGCAGCAATTAAGCGTCATGCCTGCCAGGATGAGCATGGAGCCTCGCCAGCCGAATTCGGAAACCAGCAGTTGACAACATGGCGCCAGCAGGAAGCCCCCGATTCCGGAACCGCAGACGGCGACGCCCGTGGCGAAGGCTCTCTTCTTCTCGAAGTAGAAGCTGATGTTTACGGCAGCAGGCAGGAAAATGAAGCCAAAGCCAATGCCTGAAACATCATATATGTACGGCATTATTCTAGCTGAGCAAGCAGTAGCGATGAAGCTAGTATAGACACATGAATGTATGAGAACAAGATGAATGCGCAGTAGGTGGCTGGGGGGCATTCTGAAGCAGAGCGCAAGGGCACGTTCTGATTCCTGCCAATGGTGAATGCGTATAGACGGGGACATAATGCCAAAGTGCTCTAATGCCAAGTTTCGACTAAAGTTAATGGACCACTTGTGGCCGAAATTAAGCTAGCGCCCTCGACGAATAATACGGCCTCTTTTACCATTACCAGTCAACATACGGAGATATACACTTGTCACACTAAAAAAAAGCTGCTTTAGAAATCACATCCTGATTCATCTCATCGAAGCAGAAGCCGAGGCCCCATTTGTACTCGAAGCAATGAACAAGGCTTTCACGTGAGTAGTCTTCGCAGTGTGCACTGCAAAGCATTAAGTTATTATTGAAAGTTGCAGGTTGCCCGAGGATGCCATTGCGATATAGCAGCGAGGGTTGAGGATTGGGCGAGTTGGTTCATACTTATAAGAGGGAAAAACAGCGCAAAATTCTGACAGGACACACAAGACGAAGGCGGCACGACAACAGCGCCGTTGTCGTGCCTTCTTCGTCTTGTGTGTCCTGTCAGAATTTTGCGCTGTTTCTTCCCTCTTATAGATATAGCAGCAATTTGATCAGTCGACTTACCACTAAGGAGTCCGATGGTGATGTATAGCTGCAGGATGCTTTGTGCGAAAACTGCCCCGCAGAAGCCAGCGGCCGCAAGTAAGCTCCCTCCGATGGTCACGATGCGACAGCCGAAGGCATTTGCCAAGCCCGCAGCCACAGGACCTGTGACAAGCGTGTAGGGAAGGCGACACGAAATAATCAGTAAAGGATGCGAAAGTATTGTTTTCTGTGCATATTCTCTTAAATTAATACTCAGGAAGTGACATCCAAAGATAGGAGACTGAACGTCAAATATTGTCATCGAGTGTGGTTGTGACCGCGAGAATGAACTATTAGCTGAGATCGAATCTAATCACAAGCTCAAAGCGCACACAATTTATAGACTATTTTCCGTAAGACATCTGGGCGCCGCCATCTTGGGCTGTTAAGTCTATGTTTTCTTGTTCTTGTACATCGCGATGCGAATTAATAAGGCCATAAAACGTCGTATGCACCAACCCAACTGTTTTCATGCGTATGCGTCTGCCGTAACACTGTTCGTTTAGTTGTTAAAGATACAAAACACAAAGGTTTACAGCCCAACATGGCGGCACTCAAACCCGCCGGTAAAATAGTCTATATCTGATAGAGCTGTCCAACCGGCAGCAGAGAATTGCACCGGGTACATTACTTCTCGTTCTTTGGTGTTAATGATACGAAACGTTGATATACATAATATGTGAACTCGGCAACACTGAAACAAAAAGCAAATACCGGTTTCTCAGAGCGTGGAGCAAAAACTAAGGTTTGCAAGATCGTCAGATTGTTGTTACTGTGCAAATAGTGCACCAAACAGAAAGACCAAGTCCCTCTGCTGTGTCGCGGGCCCGTTGGATTGCCCACAGCTGTTCTTCGACTCCGGAGCTGGTAATAGCGGCCTCCCATTTGGATGGCTTTAACGCGGGGCAGCGCCAGAGCATATGTTCCAAGTTTGCTATATCCGCGCATAATGAACATGCATTTGTTGTATTTCCGGATAAATCTCGTGCGATAGCGCGGGATTAGGGTACGCCCCGACCTGAAGTAAATGGCAAAAACTTTGTTATGGTGCCTCAGGTGACATAATTACAAAAAGTTTCTATTCAAAGCCAGCCACAAGGCACCTTGCGAAACCATTCGCCGTTACACTGTTGTGCCTTATCAACTCGACGTAATCCTACACCGCCAAGGCCAGTTTTGCTAATCACTATGCCGCATTCCGTACCAGGCACGTGTCGCCATAATCGTCGGCTCACATTTCGTTTTGCCTACTTTATGTGTTTCTTTCTTGTCAAGACACCACGCAACGATGGCAAATGCAATCGCAAGTAGCCGATAAGCACGGTCTCGGGTGTAACTATCTGGAATTCCTTATCAGGCGCTCACTTCTTCAAGACGAAGAATGCGGGATAACTAGATTGCGAACTGCTGGAAGACGTTTCGCGGGTACATTATGCCCCTCGGCACACGTGCTCCAGATGCTCGGAAACCCCGAATAGGAATCGTCCTTGCGCGCAAGTGGGCTCCCCGATCTCAAGGAGTCCACGAGATTATCACGCACCGCTGGCAGCTCCACGTCACGCATGAGCTGATTCCTCCTGGAAGGAATTGCGTGTTGAAGCTGTCGACAGACAAGGGGCCACGCCTCGTTATCACGCGTTGGCCGACAAGCGGTTGCTGGCCCGTGTCCGCGTGCATGGTTGGACAAGGACTGTTTACGGAACAGTAACCATATTCGTGCGCACGCGGGGGAGGGGGGGGAGCCGCCCCTCTAGTTACGTAAGAGTGGGGGGGGGGGGGGGGGCAAAGTCTGCCCCATACATTGGTTAAATAGGAAGGGGGGGGGGGGCGGTGATGAATCAGTGGCGAAATGTGCAGTTCCGTTCGATGGCGCGCCACCTAGTGCATGCAAGTGACGAAATGATGTGACCGGACATGCGAAACAACGAGCGAAGGAAACAGTTCTTAATTCGTGGAGACAGAAAAAGGTTATCACACCAGAACAGTTAAACATATATATACTGTGCCCTCGCAGAAAACACGTATGTGTATATATATATATATATATATATATATATATATAATTCTGAAGGAACGATTCGAGGACATACCGGCAAGCAGGTAGCAACCAGTCTGTATGGAAGCCACCCAGGCCGTGGCCCCCTTGGACTCGTTGAAGGTGGAGGCGAATTCGCGCAGGAAGATGCCGAACGAGAAGATGATGCCGTCGACGATGACGAAGCAGATGAAGGAGGCGAACACGATGACCCATCCGTAGCCGCCGTCAGGGGGGACTGGGCAGTTCAACGGCGCAGTCCTGGTCGTCAGGGTAACGAGGCGGTGCCTTCGTCGTCCTCTTCCTCACCCTCTGTCGGCGAGGGCTCCTCCTTGCGTAGGGACTCGTTGGACTTCTCGCTGTTCATGGTCGACTGTTGGTGGGGGCGGCCTCTCGTCACTT
Organism: Rhipicephalus appendiculatus; assembly: GCA_030522465.1. Classification (NCBI taxonomy): domain Eukaryota; kingdom Metazoa; phylum Arthropoda; class Arachnida; order Ixodida; family Ixodidae; genus Rhipicephalus; species Rhipicephalus appendiculatus. The sequence goes on along the minus strand of JALIZH010018364.1, from coordinate 795,468 downwards.
CTTCACTCCCTTCTTGTTACGGCACCACCAGAAGTCGACTTGTTTAGATCCCCACTGTCCCGGCCTTCGACACTGCAGCAAAGGAGGAAAGCGATACATTTTACAAATGCGACGCGCAAGCAATGAACATTGGATGTACTGCCAACAACTAGAAAAAAAAAAAAGAAAATGGACAAGACCAGTCGGAGAATGATTGCTGAAGTCAAGCAATAGCTTCTTGTTAGGCTTCCTGAGGCATGCTACCGGGAAATCTTCTTGGTTAACTCTATTCGCGTAATCTTATGTGGCGTGTAAATGATGTGGCGTGGATCCCTCTGAAAAACTGGCCTGGGCTGCAAAGCGTTCTGTAAAACCTAAGCGAGGGTGGACGCATATCCTTCTGAGGTATGAAGGCTCTCTCACCATGCAACCATCTCTCTCTGGGATCTTGGTTGTGTTTTCTTAGCTGCCTTCCAAGCCGAACCCGTGAAAGTGTGCCTCAATGCGGCCTATAAGCGATAGGATAACGGATTAATCCACCAGGAATTAAATGCGTGCAGTAGTGTGTCGTGTGAAAATGTCTGCTTTGAAAGAGACTAACGAGAAGAGTATCATCGCATCTGCTGAACCATTTGTTGCCGTATAAATAATCATTCACTCAAAGTGCGGGAACGTTCCACAGAACGGTTCGTTTTAAAACGAGGAACGTGTAATAGGGCTACTCGAAAATGCCCTCTGCGGCTATAATAATCGAACCTGCCTTTGTAAGAGGCGGCCTTGTGATTACTGGTGCCTTCGTTTCGTGATATCCGCATGCTGACGTCAAAAACTCGGGCGTTTACATTACGTCCCAGGCGATACCTGGCAACGAATGAAAATTTATGGGTTGCATCAGCTCATAGCTAGATGAACACTTATCGTAAATTGGGACGTTCGAGTACCGTTACCCCTTACAAAAATGGGTTCAGACAGTCTACAGACCGTCTAAACTAATTTTTAGACAGGCTATAGACCAGGGGTGTCAAACACGCGGCCCGCGGGCCGCATGCGGCCCGCGAACCTCTCGCGTGCGGCCCCCGGCCCGCACATCACTATGTTCGTCCCATAATTTTTTTTATTTTCATAATAAGTACGTTGGTGAGTTATACAGGCATGACGGGTCTAAAGCATCGTTTTCGTGAGGCACCCAATGTGGTCACCATGTGTTCAAACGTAACTGCGTGAAACAAAAGAATGGCTGCAGATCCACGAAGTGAATGCTGATGATGGGCAGGGTTACCAGGTACTCCGAGAGCAGCCCGCCAAGTTCAGCACCAATAATAGCCCAAAAGTAGCCAAATGTAATTCATAAAAATAGCCCAAAACAGCCAAAAAGAATTCATTATAGAAAAAGGTGTCTTTTTATTATTTTAATACAGATAGAGTTTATAAATGAACGAAACAATGAAATGAATCAAAATTAACAAGTAAAAGCCAGATTAAAACAACCAACAGCTTTTGTAGAGAGTGGCAAATAGCCAAAAAGAATTCATTACAGAAAAAGGTTTCTGTTTATTATTTTAACACAGATAGAGTTTATAAATGAACACGCAATGAAATGAAGCAAGATTAACAAATAAAAGCCGGATGAAAACAAGCAACACCTTTTGTAGAGAGTTACCGATATGGCATGCATGTCTTCGAGTCAACTGCTCCTCAATGCAAGAGCGCAGATCTGCTGCAGAAATCAGAAACGGAAGTTAAATGCCGCCTTGCTTGCTGGCATTTGTATTTTATTGTTGCTCTTTGTAGGTAGATAATCAACTTTATGAAGGGTCTAGTGAGTTAATTTGTCTGCCTTCTCTGAATAAGAGAGGCCACAATCTCAGGATTGTAGCCAAAGGAAAGGGGATCCCAATGGAGGAGAAGAATGGCTTGTTTATTACTTACAGCGAATGACTAAAGCTAAACGATGCGCATCACATCAAACGCTAATGTCGGAACTCATTTCAAATGAAACAAATGTAAAGGGTAAATTGTATCCTTTAAAACCAACGGTGATGCGTAGAGTTCGGTGATTGCAGGTGGCATAACGTTTAGAAATCCAGTTGGCGTGTGCTTTCATTTACACTTTGATTGAAATCTACAAATTTAATTTATCCGCCGTGAGAATGAACGACTCAGCAGCCACGTGAAACCGGCAAAGGAAGCTTCGCTTTGAAAGGAAAGGAATGCATCATTACTGACAGCCGCATCTATCTGGTGAAGGCTGCTGATGCCTAAATAATGCAAAAGGACAGGGGAAAGTATAGTAGAAAGAGTGAATGAAAGCTAACTATACACGTAAACACTTGATTCACATCGACACTGAGGCACAACAACCAATAAAGAGGAGAAAAGGCACTGGAAAATGAGCGTTTGAAGCGAAGGCAGGTAATAGCCCAAAGGTAGCCAAATAGCCAACGACCAAAAAGTCCTGCCAACTCCAGAAAAAAAGTAGCCCAGTTTAGCTATTTATAGCCCAACCTGGCAACCCTGATGATGGGGCGAAGCAGTGTGCACCGGATCATGAATCGCGGCCTTCTATTTTGTCCTGGTTGCCAGCCTTTTATTTTGTTCTTGTTAACCTTTTGTTGTGTTATGTGTTTTGATTGATCAGTGGTTAAATGTCGGTGTTTCTACGGTGTCGTGGCCTTTTATTTGGTTTGTTTTTTTAAAACCATATGCGCTCTATGTACGCTCTGTAGACAGTATTGCGCACAGATGTTTCGCACCTGCACTTCGGCTAGGGACAACGGCGAGCCTCGACGACAACGGCTCGACATCTTGAGTGCCTAAGGAGCTTCACCCCTAAAAGAGTATTTCGGAATCTCGTCCAGATTTTACTCATTTTGTAGATGGTATTGACATGTTGTTGGATGGAATCCCGGCCCCAATTTTTCATCAGAAATAACCCGTATATGAGATAGGGGAAAGGTTTTCTTTTCAATGGTAGTATTTGCTGACAATGTGTACGAACTGACCCCCCCCCCCCCCCCCGCTCTTACGTTCTTCTCTGACCCGGCCCTTGCGGGACTAAATTCTGCAACTGCGGCCCGCTGCCTGAGATGAGTTTGAGACCCCTGCTATAGACGGTTTAAATGTATTTTTGTAAGTGACCGAGGAGCCACTGGGAGAATTTTCTGTCCCCGACTTCTGGAAGCCAGCGTAGAGTGCCCATCGATGACATGTATTGTCAACACAAACTGAGGATGCTTACTACCCTCAAAAACTTGCAAGCAGTTTAAATGTCGTGTGACTGATCACAAGTTTTGCTGGGAGACGTATTGGGAGCAGGCTTTTCTGATATGCGCAGGTGTACTGCGGGGTTTTTGGTGCTAGACCTTCGCGTATTGGAGCGTGACACTGTTCGCAAGATCCTAATATATATTTTTCAGGAGACTCGTGCGCGTGTCTCAAAGTATTTTTCCTCGAGCGGCTCTTGATCGAACACTCCGCTTCCAATGCCGGACGTCACACTGCCTTATCGTTCTCCCTTATCGTGCGAGCCTCCAAGTCACCGCGCACACTCTTCAATGACCGAACTTGCGGGGTACAAACGTTTTTAAAGTACGCGAGGCAGGATAAGGATTATCTGTTTTGATAAGCGGGAAAAGCGGCGAGCGAGATGCAAACAGCATAAGAAAAACAATACCGCTTAGCTGCCGGTGAAGCAGGGAAGCCTTTGATGTGCCGCACTCTCGAAATCGGGACGCTTCGATGTTTAGAGCATTCAGTAATTTTCCTCGCCTAATTATGCGCCGAGCTTTGAGCGATTAATTATTCTGACCTGAATTAAGCCACGCGAGTTCGGTTGTCATTAAGAAGGACGGCTGTTTTCTCTGTCATGTTCTGATGCCCCTTTTTAATCTATACACGAAGGCATGCATTTGTCGAATGATGCTTGTGATGACAACATAACTATGTCCAAAAGGCAATAATCGCGCATTTTCTTTCTTTTTCTTTTTTCCGCGTAAATTTTCTTCTTTCAAACCTCATCCGCGCTGTGACTTCACGATCTCCTTTTTTCTTTCTCTTTTTTTTTTTTTTGCTAAATAACAGCAAACACACCTGGCGTAAGGGCTCAGACTCACTGCACAGGGAGTATAAATGAATGGCCGTAGAATTTTATGGCGATCAAACGGAAGAGCATCTATAATGACAACATAGCATCGTTGTCACGTTGAACGCGGTGTTTGCCAGATGAAACCATGAGATCATAGTTCACATGATGCCGGACTCAGAAATATTAATGCAAGCGCTATTCATGAGTGCCATGAGTGCCATATTCATAATTCACATGATGCCCTTGTGTATACCTGTACATAATTTCGACGTTACGGTAGTTACTGACAACCAAAATCGATCAGCATCGTACTAAATAACATTTATGCCATAGTGTAGACGGTCGCATTGGGAACGCATAGCCATCAAAATAGCGTCTATTTCGCAAACAATAGCTGCTTCATTGCTCTATCATCTTTCTCTACTACTGCATTTCACGCCGCTGCGTACATAGGAAAAACTGAGAACACGTTCTGAACGCAGAGCCAACCACTATCCAATATGTGTACTGCGACATATTGCACTAGCTCTTGGTGACATCCCAGTCAAGTGAAGACAGCGCACGCATTCAAAACTTTAGCACGGCGCAAAAGCGAAACCAAAAGCGAAATCCCGAACTCCCGCCGTCCGAGAAATCGGTGGTGGCATAGCGGGCACTTCGTCCTCATCTAGCGACGCTGACAATAGAGCGCTTGTTTAAGCTACACAATAAGCCGTTTACAACGCCAAGAGAACTTCCGAAGCACAGGCAAAAAAAATAAAGGGTTTCGAGCTCACTTCGTTGCGAACATGCGCGCTGTAGTCTCGGCAGAAAACGCATCGCCGACCAGGCAAAGGATTCGCTCACCGGGTTCCCCGCCGCTGCGGCCGCAGCCGATAAGGAGCCTTCCAAGTGACGCGAGGCCCGCGGCTCGAAAGACCCCGGAGGACTCTAGGCGGGACACATCTTCGCCGCCGGTGTGGCTGCTTATCGGTGCCGGCCGCCGAGTGGCAGATAGGGCGCGAGCGCATGCCTCTGCGAGGCCGACCGATTTCTCGACGACCACCGCGAGAGAGCCTGCTTGTGAGAAGACACTTCCCTGGCTTCCCTTCCAGTACGTGTGGCCCATGTGACCGATACATGCGCCGCCGTTCACATACTTCCGTGCAATCTTCAATGCTGCGTCCGCGGACCACATCCGGAGAGTGGAGCGGACCTTGAAGTATAAGCCACTGTACCTCCCCAACCTCGCCAACGCAGCCCTTTCATTAGCAACCTTTAGACTCTTTGACGAGCTAGAAATGCAGAAGGCTGGACCAGTTGGTAATGGTTCATTGCGAAACAGCGCAAAACAAAACGAAACGTCTTAGACGAGAAACAATTAAGACACAAACAAGCGCTTGTTTGTGGCTTTTTCTCATCTTTGGAGTTTCGTCTTGTTTTGCACTGTTCCGGAATGAGCTAGACGTGACTTATTAGACGGATGGGATGGATATATATACTGCGTCTATATGTTTATATACCGATTTCAATGAAAAGTCTGCGTTGGTCGGTGTACATTCAGTCAATGAACAGGCATTGTTATGCACAGCAGAAACTGAGACTCTTGGACTTCATCAACGCAACTTTTTCTCAATTACCCTTATCATGCGGAATTTGGCGAGCTGGAACTAGCTTTAGTCTCAATTAATGGGTACATGCTCTGCGTCCCTGCTCTCTTATGTGGCTTGCGAGACAATGCCTGTGGTGGACATTCAGACAACAAACATCTCATCATGCGTACAACTCTTTCTCAAATAGTTGTATCCAATAGTTTGCGGCTAGTTGGAGGTGGCTTTCATGAAATATTTGTAATTTGTCGAAAAGAAGAGGATGACTGCTATGAACCGTATAAGATCTGGAGAGTACCCACCGATGCCGCATGTTCGCAGGAAAGCGATATACACAAAGCTTCAAAAATCTTTGTCTCCTTCATTGCTATCTTGAAATCAGGTGAAGCACAACAGAACGGCGAGCTAGTTGGTACCGGTTCATACTTATAGATTAAAAGCGCTAACACAACAGTGGCAAGAAAAGGCACCCATGTTGTGCCCTTTCTTGTCCCTGTCGTGTTAGCACTTTTAATCTATACGTATCTTCAAATCGCTGTATCATTCCCTTGTACTTTATTCAAAAAGAAGTGTCTGTTTCAGACTTCGACATCTTAGGGAAAGGCGACGAGGCAGAGGCCGAGATTAGCTAGCGTTTACGAAACCGCTGATGTTTCGTACACGAGCTCGGGGTATCAGTACTCTTGCGGGTTACGATAGGTCAGTAGCTGATATAAATGCGCTGAACTCTTAGCTATAGCCAAGAGAGGCACTCATGAATAGCGCTTGCAGATGCATCAAGCATGGCCTGTTTGAGGGTATCTTTCAAAGGAGGCGGTTGGGAGCATCATTGTATTGCGGCGATAAAGACGTAAACGGGATATTCATGTGGTTGGCGCTTTATATTGCGACAATTCTCATCCACATCAATGCTGAAGGTTTGATGACGTGAAATAAAGAAAATTCCGGCAGATACAACCCATCGTGGGAATCGATTTCATGTGAAGCAGTCAGTGAGTGGCTGCTTAAGCCGCACTTGGCTTTGAGCCAGGTCTTACGAGGTGGACCAACATGTTTCTGGGATTTGAGTAGTTGTGTGCGCATCGGGGCTTATCAGGCACGTTTGACTACACTGGCGTATTCCTCCGGGGACGAGCAACGATAGACTTTGACTGGCTTGTTGAGTCAAAGCAGTACATATGTAATCTTCACTACATTACTTTAAAGCGGATTGCCAGAACCGCAACCCCAATGGACGTCAGACAAGCACAACCACCAAAACTGATGTTAGGCACCCGTTGATGTAATACATTTATGCGGGATCCGTACCGCTTGGTTCAATGACTATAAGGGTCGTTGCAGTTACTTTTTCGGCGTTTGCCTGCTGCAACAATATCGTCAACAATAAGAAATGTTATGTCTTTCTTTTATATCACCCAAGCAAAGTCTCTTATAAAGTTTCCAACGTCCATTTCTGCTGTTCCTCGGTCGACACAAACAGTGCATCACATGTGGCGCATACGCGCATACCGTGGGCCGTGGTATGCTGGTATGTGTCTCACGTGACTATAGGAAATCGTTTCATGACGCACGCGGCAGGCACGCCACGTTATTAATGTCATGACCAGTGAATTGTGTTCGTCATGCGCTCACGTCCTCCTTTGCCAATTTTAGCATACACCTATTTAAAGAGACGACCACGAGAGCGCCCTACGTAGGCGGCTCGATAGATAGAAACGCTCACAGCGCCTTTGGGTCGCTAAGAAACGCTTCGCATTTGAAAGTTTAACTAATATTATAACGAAAGTATTTGTGCTTGTGACGCGCACTTGCACACACACACACACACACACACACACACACATGTACGCACGTACACATTTGATTGTATAGTTTGCAGATCACAAGACAGTCCGCCGCGGTGGTATAACGGTTAGGGTGCTCGGCTGCTGATCCGAAGGTCGCGGGTTCGATCCCGGCCGCGGCGGTCGCATTTCGATGGAGGCGAAATGCTAGAGGACCATGTACTGTGCGATGTCAGTGCACGTTAAAGAACACCAGATGGTCGAAATTTCCGGAGCCCTCCACTACGGCGTCTCTCATAATCATATCGTGGTTTTGGGACGTTAAACCCCAGATATTAAAAAAAAATTATTAGATCATAAGACAAACGCTAAGCCAGAAAGTGATTTCTTCACTGCGTTAAATACTGTCACGTGGTCGTGACGTCGACGAAGGCAGCAGGCGACGTGTCCAATATGAAACTGTTTATTAGGCCGAACTCGTGGCCGGTAAACGGAAAGTAAGATTACAGCAATACACGCTGGCACTGAGAGCGGCGAACAGAGCGTCGGCCGTCGATCAACTGATCATCGTTGGAACGCGCCGGCTTTTATAGATCACGCGTCGAACATTCTAGCCTTATCTCTGGTCGTCGCGCAAGCTCTGGAATAATCTTGAGTGTTCGCGTCTTGCGCGCAATCTTAACAAAATGATCTGCTACAATCGTGAACCTTCTCGAACACTGCAGGCGCGGTTTGCTCACAGTCTTTGTGGGCGTAAACCGAATAGAGTAAAAGTGAAATTAGAAACGCGCGTGACAATACACTAAACAAAATCTATGGCCATACCGATGTATTTGCGGTACACCTATTTCAGAGTCTAGACGTAGTTGAGGTTCGCTGCCTGTTCTACTCATTACTGATCCCCCGTCTTTCTCGTCATCGGATCGTCCAGCGAAAGTATCGCTTCGTGACGCATCAGTCCTATCAGACGACGTTATTGTGGTTGAGCGTCTGCTAACAACGCAGAAAAGCTGGTGAGTGTTTTAACAAGTTTATGAGCTATAGTCAGGCCTCCGAGATTAGCCGGCTGCGCGACGGCGCGCCGCCGGCTAATCTCGGAGGCCATGGCTATACCCTTCAGTGGCGGCGTCGCCGTTAACCCGTCTTCTTTGGCTAGGGTTTAAAAATATTATAGAATGCAGCCTGTGTTTTATAAAACTAAGACCTATCACAAAATCAGGCATTGGAACCTTGGCGCTTGAGTTGCGCGTACGCAACCAGGACAGGGACGGTTACTACCTGTGTTTCTCCGTCCGAGGTTGTATAATCAAACCGTCTCACCAAGAAATCACCGCCCAAGCACTCTGTACAGAGGGTCAGCCATTGAAGCTCAATCGTGCGGCCCCAGTTGATCCCGAAGGTGCATTAAAGTCTTCCTCAGTTATTGGTTATGTCTGTCCAGAAATCTTAATGAGTGTTTGGCCCGCGTGTTCCCTTTTCCATTGTTAGTGCACCAGTGACGAGTAGTGAAGCTTACCCAATTCCTGCGGAACATACACGCGATGAGTTTTTGCGTACACTGGACGGACGAATTCTGGTTTCGCCAAGCCACATACAGCTTCGCTGTAAAAGTCTGCGCCAATGAATTGGGCTTCGCCTCTCAGCATTCCTTACAACGGAGAAGCGAGCTTTAGCGAGATAGAAAGCTATGCGCGTTAGCACGTGTCTATAGTTGCGATAGCAATTATACGGACACTCCAAGCGTGTTCGCGCCGTATGCTCCGCTGCCGTCGTGCTGTCGCGGGGTTATGGGCGCATGCGCGGCCCGTGCGTGGGGTGCCAGGTGGTTTCCAATCACCCGAGGCAGGCGTTATGCGTTCGGTTGTAAGAATGGCGAAGTAAAGTGAACCCAACGTCTCTTCTCGCTAAAAAAAAGCCGCAGTCGCTTTAGGTAACGCTAAAGCGAGCACAAGTAAGTTAAAGCATAAGTTCTCACGAAGCCCCGCTTAAATTATTTCAAGGCGAAAGCCTTAGATGCTTCATCAAACGCGAAAATTAACCGCCGGCGTCCCGCGACGTCAGCGTCAACATGAGTGATGCAAAGTATCATCATCACGCGATGACGTCACTATAGGACGTCATCATGACATCACTACGAGGTCGCATGACACGACGCCACATGATGACGTTATCACATGCCTTCGTCGCTTGCTCAGATGCCTGCTGATCACGGAGGCAGTGCAAAAGCAGGTGAAGTGCAGAAATCTTGCAATACCTCCGATCGCGGAGGCAGTGGAAGACCACCCCGTTAGGAGCAGAAATATCTCGGAAGGGGGTTGGGCACGATGAACACGTAGACTGAGAAGGAAAAAAAGATGGCTGTCGCCTTCGAGTCTTCTTATGTGAATGCACTAGGGAACCTGCTGCAAGTCTTTTTTGTTTGTTTGTTTGCCCTTCAGTCGATTACATTGCTACTTTCTATTACGTGCTCTCTCTCTGTCGCCTATACTCTGGTTCTACGCGCTGAGACTAGGTCGCCGAGGTGCTAATTCATATTTGATTCACTTAACTCACTTTCACACTCCGCTAACGCCGATTCCTTCGCATCACCTGGCTACTTTAATCTCCTTGTTTAGTTCACACTTAATTAGCTCTAACTCACATTTGATTCACCTTTGACACCCTATAAGTCATCATAATTCACATTTGATTCGCCTATTGCACTAATTAACACTTCTCATCACTTTGTAAACATTTACCACATCAAGCACTTCCCCACCCAACTTGAAGCTTTCTGTACTTCACCCGTCGTTGCAGTATTCCGGGAATGGGCTGCCTGACTTTTGTTACCATTCCTGTTCACGCTGCCGGCCGCCACAATTCTTGGCACATAAGTCTTAACAAGTCCTGCAACGTGACCGCGGATGACAGCGTTCCGACTTTCGATGAGAGTTGTGCACGCAAACACCGACGTTCCTGCTGAGAGCCTCTGGGCATACCACGCCGTGGTGCCTGCAGTGGTGTCGGTGGAACTGACAAGCTACCAACGCAAACCGTTTTCTTTCGGGTTCATCTTGTGCAACGTCGAGTTGCTATGACTGCAGTGCCACCCGGGGTGTTGCTCTTCACAGAGCCAACGTTGCAAGGCGCGCCGTGGCTGCCAGGGCGTTGTGCCAGGACAAACGCGAATGAAACACTGCCGCATCATTCGCGTGTGTCGTCGCGCGAAATTCCAAAGATCACTGTAGGTGTTACTCGCAATTAGTTAGGCTTCCCTCCCCCTGTATGACACAATTTCCAAATTCACCTGTCGTCCATTTCTCTTACTGTAATACCCACAGCGCTATCAGTATTTCTGCGAGATCTGCCTTTGGATCAGACTATAATACATGGTCTATGCTTCATATAAGTGGTCCGGAACGTGTACGCAGGCATTTCATAAAATGCGTTTGGTATATTCTGCATACATCTAGTTATTTATTTATTTATTTATTTATTTATTTATTTATTTATTTATTTATTTATTTATTTATTTATTTTGCCAGCCTGCACGCTGCAAAAATACATCTCAACACGCACACTGTGTGCTGAGAATCGCAGCCAAACAGGGTCGACTGTAGTTTATGAAGTGAATTGTTCCATCTGATCCGAAGTACATGGTGAAATTAAAATGCTCATAGCATGCCTTGTGTTATTATTTGCGTCTTTTTTCATTTTCATTTGATATTTGAAGTTTTTCCTTCTTCGTTTTGATAGCCAATGTCGTCGTCATAGATATATAAGTATAGCTGTTTCTTATCGCAACTATGGCTGTAGATATGAGCTGTGAAAATAACAATTCCAAACATGCGCTCAAACCTCGACCGGTGACACTACCAAGAGACACTTTCGTAGCCAATTATATTACGAGCAAGTATCGTAGAAAAAAACGTTGTCTGTTCCGGCGAGAAGACACGCAGTTAGTGCCCGTGCTCAATACGGTCGTTTGACAGAGCCTGCTCATTGTAGGCTCGAAGAAGGATGCGTGCGAGCGACATCTGTGAGCGGGTCTTGATACTACTCTCGCCCAGGCCTTGTTAAGTCGCCGTATCTCTCCTCGGGCACCGGGAATCGGGGACGCTCTTGTTTATTACGTCGGCTGATGGGTTCAGAGAATGGCTTCTCGAACGCGTTTGCTACCACCAACGTGTGTTGACACACCGCTTGCGGACTCTCGCCTCTCAAAGTGCCCCGTGGTATCTAGAAAGGCTGCTCTATATATAGCCGCACGCGCTGCTCGGAGCAGGACCGAGCTCGTAGAGCGCCTTAGTTCTGCCCATCGCTGAGAGAAACCTCAAAGGGGACACAAAAATAATAAAAGGTACTTTCTTCGTTATCTATACACACAGTGATAGGCCGGAAGGCTCTCCGGACGTACGCTTAGTACGGTAAGAGACATTGGTGAGTAATTCGCTCGTGTAGGAGGAGTGCTGTCGGTGTGAGCCGCTGTGGGATGCGAGAGATCGCCGGTTATTGCGTTTGTTGGAGTCTGAAGTTACGTTGCGACGATCTAGCGAGGAAAAGGTGATGAATTCAGTGTTCTTCGCGAGGCGTCGTTTCATTCCAGTGAACAACAATCAACTCAGCCTGCCCGTTAACACTTTGCCGAACTTAGGTATCTTCTCTGAGCCCTGAGCCGGTGGCACGCATACATCTAAAGCTCATAAAGTGACAAATGCGTTGCTGTAGTCCCTAAAATCGACAGACCTTAGCCGACGGCTGCAGTTCCGGTGCGCATAACTGGGCGCATGACGCAACACCTCAACCTTATCTTTCATATCTTCTTTACTCATCCCCGAATTTTGTTTCCCCTGCCTAGGGCAGCAAACCCCTAACGCGTGACGGGCTGACCTCTCTTGTCTTTCCTTCTCTCCCATTCTTGAACAGAGGGCTTAGGAAGAGCATGCGATCTAGTGGCACCATTATTAAGGCGAAAGCCTTAAGTGGCTCACATTGCGCTTCGTCTGTCTATCTGTGTTCCTTCTTGTGTCCCTGTCTTTTGTGCGCATCAGTCCCCATCAAGATGGCTCATGGAACGCGAAATTCGACCGTCGGCGCCGGCGTCCCACGGCGTTGGGGGCGAGTGATCCAAAAAATCAGCATCACGCGATGACGTCACCATATGACGTCACGAGGACGTCACATATCGCCAAATATTGTGACGTAACCTTGACGTCATGACGGCGTAATCACGTGACTTCGTAGCTTGGTCAAAGGCGGTCCGATGCAATGCAAAACCAGGTGACCTGCCTCCCATCTTGGAGGCAGTGCAAAACTAAATTAGATGCAGAAAGCTTTCGAAGGGTGGCGGGGGTAGGATCAATACATTGACTGAGAAGGAGAAGAAGAAGGCTTTCGCAGTCGTTCTAAGTGCATGCATTCGGGGCCCTGTGAGCTTTTGCGACTTTCATGGTACTCTTCATACTTAATCATACACAACGCCTATCGATCATTACCAGTCACGAGTAAAGGGTGTTACAGAGAGCACACTACTATAGAAAGGGACCCTGCAACACTTTTTGCGCATGGTCAGAAAGCGCTGCCGATCGGAAGTCGATGCTCCTGAGAACAAGCGAGGCGAAGGTCATAGCTAAGCACGCAGCCTGGAATTTTTATAATTAATTCTCAAAGTCAGCTAGACATCGCTCCCTTTTCTCTCGACAAGTGATGTCATATACCTAAATTACTGCGCCATTTACCCCAAGTCCACGGCCGTTGTCCGTTTTGACCATCGCGCGCTGCATAGTTACCGCGGTCGCCGCGGGATGCCACCACGTGCCCGTGCGCTCGCTTGCGATCACACTGAGAGTAATCCGTGCGTTTCAAGAAAAAAAAAAAGAAAACTAAGTGCTCAAGGTCATGACGCGCGCTGACGAAGGAACGCATCTTCTCGCCCCCCTTGTCATACCCCACCCCCCCCCCCCTTGCGTACCTTTCAGCGCGCTCGCTACTACGAAAGGAGAGAGGAAAGCGCTTGAAGCGTGCGACAAATATCTGCAACCCCGCTCGTACTTAACGGATTCTAAAAATGTTTACTGAAGTCGATTCGTGAGGCAATAAGCTCCTTTAATGAAGATATTCGGCGAATACTAGGAAAAGTGTTACATTCTGGGTACGCTGAGAAAAGCGAGCCCCTAGTCTACGGTCGGGCTAGAAATTTAAGGAACTCTAGCAGAATCCTCATGAGGTTTCGAGAGGAGTCCACTAGCCACTCCACTCTTCCATAGTCAGTGGTATACGTGTACTACGCAGGTGACCGAGGCTCCTGAGCATAGCTGCGCGGTGACCCTGGCACTTCCGCATAGCTTGGGGGGTTGTCCAGGAAGTTACCTCGGGCCACGTACAGACGGGAAGCCCGCCCTTATCTTGTGTGTAATGTGGTGTGTGGAAGAGTGATAGGGAGTATGTGTGCTCGCACCTCACTGGGAGTGCCTCTCGTCGCGCCATAGTGTGAGGCGAATTAGTATACACCCTCTGATTGACACTCTAGTCCAGCGCGCCGGTTCGAACGCGTCTGAGCAAGTGATTCTGCATGGTTCAGTGAATCCAGACACGAAATGTCAGGTCTCGTTAGACTTGCGCGTATATCTGCGAAGGATGAACGTAAGTTTCGGAGCGGCAAGGCCCAGTTTCTTAACAGCAGAGGTGAACCAAGCGGTTGCCCTTACTTCAGATGGAGCGACATGTAAAGGTATGAGCAATCTGCATAAATAATTCGCTAAAGCACTTGCGCTGCGTCTCTTGTTTTACTGTTTTTCGAGTACAACGGGAAACACTGATTTTTATTCGTGTCTGTTGAAAATAACAAACTGTCGTTTCTAGAGCCGAGTTACTCTATAGATGACAAATCGTTAGTGCAGTAAACCAGATAAATATATCATGAAAGGAATTGTAGAGCTTTGTTCGAAGAACTTTTTGCATTGTGCGCCAAAGGTTCGGTATCCTGTTTAGCTGTGTGGAGAACTATCTTAAGCATTACTTGCGAACACGATCGCTTTTTTTTTTATTCGAGGAATCTTGCGCAGCACACACCTGTAAGCAATTACTGAACGGCATCAAATACTTGCACGATGCTCTGTTTAATGCCGATGGGGAATCAAAAAATTTTGGTGTGAGTTATTCTGTAGGTAAATTCATTTGTGACATTTTGATTTAGTTTGGCATCTCCGAGCTTCCCTCACGTGATCTCTTTGATCTATTTAGTGTACACCAAGGCAGAGTAATCATTTAGACGTGCTACAATTAAATAACTTAGCCTGTATTATGTGTAACTATTTTTGTGCTTTACGGGGCAATAACATTTTTTGCTCAATTGTGTTCTCAATTTTCAAGATGAAAACTTTTGGCAATAAAAACGAAATTTATATGTTAACCCACCCCTTATGTAATAGCCCCCTCGAGGGGTCTTTAAGGAAAAATAAAGTGACGTGATGTGATGTCAAGGTAACTACATTTTGGTAGGCTTCAAATATGTAAAGATCACCAGGATATCTACCGCTCTGAAAGCACAGAAAGAGGGCATTTTTTGTCCGCATCTTTTTTCGCGTATTCTTGATTCTTGACCACGCGATTTCTACTCCTCAGATTTTTCTTTGAAAATAAAACACGATATATTTTAATCAGTTCAGCGGTTTCCTAAGGGGAAAAATTTATCTGTGTGCCTCTTTAGGGTGCACATAACTAATTAGCTAGATATTCATCTCAAAGGGACACTAACGAAACATTAAATCAGGTTAGGCTCATAAATTGTGCTTTGAGAACTCTACTGTCATTAAATTCACGATCATAAAGTTCATTGCTCGCTAAGAAAGCAAAGGTCCAAATTTCATTTTGTGAATTTCTTAACAAAATTCCGGGGCCGGTACGTCGGTATGACGTGACGTATTTCAAAGTATTTCTGTCGCATTTCGAGCCCGTTTCCTCACCGAAAATTCCCCAAATTTTATCAGTTAAGTTTCCAGTTCTCAAAGAATATAATGTAGTATGGGATTTCTACTGATAAATAATTATATAGGCCTAAGCAGCCGCCGTCTAAACCTATGACATCACGGTGAAGTAGTGCGAGAACTACTTAGTATCCCTTTACACGAAGAACTACGCGGCAGCCTAGCAGTCCGTATTTTCTTTTCGTACGCTTTCTGTCTCATCAATGACCTTCTCGCGACAACAGTGGTTTTCAGGCGTTGGGAAGGATGATTTGCTTGTACAGTTGCATTCACTTCTCTATTTAGTGTCCCTTTCAAGTGTCAAGTGAGCAGCTTTCCGAGAGAGTAATGAAATCCTGACATCATAGCCTTGCACAGGATTCTCCATCAGGGGGGGGGGGGGGGTGCACCCCCCCACTTCCCCGTAGGTCGAGTGCATAAGCGATTATAGGTTTCTCACAAAAGCCTGTCCTTGGTCCGTGGCTTTCAGGGGTAAAGCCGAGAAGGAAGCAGTTCGTTGAATGTACTATCAGGTGTCCTGCCATTATCGTAAAAAAAAACCAATCGTAGCCATTATCGTAAAAACCAATCTGCCATTATCGTAAAAACCAATCTGCCATTATCGTAAAAACCACAATCTTGCGCAATTAAAAAAAAAATGACGTCAAAAGTCCGTCTCAGTAAAGGTACGGGGCCAGAGTTGGCGACCACCTTTAAATGATTTGGGGAGCCCCCCCCCCCCTCCTTCCATCCACTTTGCCTACCCTGTGGTCGACGTTAAAGAGAAGCTTCCAGAGTTACACGTGTCTTACGAAAGAATGTCACGCACGCGAATGTCACGCATTATCTGCCGCGCGAGCCAGGGCGGCGTTATATTGAGGAATGTGTCACCGGTGAAAGTGACCCTCCGAGTCGTCGCTATCGACGACCTGGGTCAATAGCCGTGGTGAGTACCTCGCTTAAGGAAGCGATTTCTCAAGGCAACCACTCTGGGGCCTCTTAGCCTTGCTTGTTGCGATATCTGGCATATCAAGCATGTGTTCGACACATGCCCCAGAACAAACAAACACGAGGCCTTCTCTCCCTCCGATGTTCCTTTCGCATCGGTAATCTTGCGTTCGATGCAGGCCGTGTAAACAAAAAAAAACAAAAACAAAAAAAAACATAAGGAGATGTGTACGTATTACCACGGACGCCATAGTCACCCAGTTTGTATAAACGCCGTACGCGATCCGCACGCCATACGCAATCATCATCATCATCATTTTTCATCTTGCGTAAACTTGACAGAAAGCGCTAGGGCTGTTGTGAAAACACATCTACACTTCAGTTTACGTGCCTGCTAGAATACACCGCAAGTGTTCAAAATTTATCTGGAGTTCCTCTCCGCAGCGTGCCCCATAACTATTCCATTCAGTTTAGAATTGCACGTAAAAAGGCGAAACGCACATTTTAGCCATCCTCTGATCATATCGTGGAAGTAGAAACGCCATAATTTAATGAGATTTCAGAGGTGCAAGGTCCTGATATACGAAAAATAAATAAATATTCAAAAACGTGTATATACAGCACTCTCAGTAGACCCGGCAACTACTTTTTTATTATTAGGAAACGTGCTGACAAAATTTGCAACTTAGGTATTCGTAGACGAGGGCATACAACGCAAAAAGTTTCTTTCTGTCAACTCATGTAAGCTCATTTAGCAGAGTTGTCTTTCTTTTCGAAGTGGGAAAGAAGGCTAGAACATTATGCCAACGGCAACAGTGGGATCAATTTCCGCCTTTGATGATGCAGCTTATGCTTTTGCCTTAAAAATGGGGAAATGACTAAAGGAAAGAGCCTACAGAGATTCTTCCTAAGGAGTTTCATTCAGAATGTTGCGAGCACGTGTTGCTAAATTGCTATCAACGACATTTCTTTAACTCCAGACTGCGCACATTCTAGCTGTCATCCCATCATCCGACAAGACATGAAAAAAAAATTGACTGTAAAATAAACAATTCTGTTCCTATTTTGCTGGTTTCAGATTAACCCGTAGCTTCTTTGGCTGTGCGCGTCTGTGTTCGCTTTCAAAGGTGTGTACCAAGGTCTCCGACGACGCTTCAAGAACGCCGAATGATCATAATGCACGACTTTTAAAAGTGTTGAATTGCGCAAACAGGACAGCGACGAAAGGGAGAGACGACGACACAAAGAGCGCAGAATACCGTTGGTAGTTCGCGCTCTTTGTGTCGTCGTCGTCTCTTCTTTTAGTCGTTGTCCTGTTTGCGCAATTCAACACCTTTGATCTTGAATGAACGTGCCCGATTGTCAGCCATTCTGAAGCACATGCTTTTGTTTTGGACGTCAGCGTTTTCTCGCTCAGTAGCGTTTCATTGTTTTGTGGCTACGTCATTTGTGACAGACTACGCGAAACATGGAACAGAAAATTACGCCGGTATTTGAGGCAGGCTGGACTGTCAGTAAATGGATTAAGAAATGGATTAAGAAATGGATTAGGATTTATGTACTGCCGTACGTCCGCCGCAGCTCGCATAGACTCAGGGGGCCTGTAGGTGCATACGATATATATACACGTGGTGCTCTGTCTTGCGTTTCGAAACTTAGTAAGCTAATGTTCTGCACATGCGAGATAGTCGCTGATGGTGTTGCTGCAAAGAGCTGCCATTCGCGACTCCGCAGGGTAACTTCTACGCGCCGTATTCAGCCATGTTCGTTTACTGCGTCCGTATGATTGTTGAGTGAGTAAAAATACTAGGGCCCCCCTTTTCGCACTAGGCAACGTGTTCCTCAACGGTTGGCCCACGTTTTGGCTCGGCATCTCCTTTGCTAAATACCCTGTCACCCTACACAACGTGGTTGGCAACAAGAAAAATGTTCCGACGTGTGATAAACGCGAGAGCAAAAAAGAAGCGACAGCGTTGGCCAACGCGTGCTGGCTGCTCTTATTTCCTGGCATACCTTTTGTATCAAGCGCGTCGCGGTGCCCGCTACAACACGCCTAAGGGTACGTACTCACTAGCGGCAAAAACGCGCGCGGCACGCCGCGTGCGGCAAGCGCGCTCGCGGCGAGGCGCGTGCGTTCCCGTTCCCATTCGCGTTTTACGCGGCGCAGCAGCAATTCTTGAAGTCTTATACAACTCAAGACTCCAAGTATCACTGCCTTGTAGCGTAAAACGCGAATGGAAACACGAACGCACGCGCCTCGCCGCGAGCACGCTTGCCGCACGCGGCGTGTCGCTCGCTTTTTTGCCGCTAGTGAGTACAACACGCCTTAGCCTTATGAAAAGATTCAATTCTTTTTAACTATGGTTAACCATGCATGTAATCTGTGGTACATTAGTTAGTTGCCGTGTCAGCTTGTATGACAACCAGTTTAATTTTTTTGAAAATTACTTATTTCTTTTCCGAGGATAGGATGTGCACCGAAATACGCAAGTACATGTAATAATAACTGCTGGGGTTTAACGTCCCGGAACCTACGATATGATTATGAGGGAAGCCGCAGTGGAGAGCAGCTCCGGAAACTTCGACAACCTGATGTTCTTTAAACGTGCACCTAAATCTAAGTACACGGGCCTCAAGCACTTTCGCCTCCACCGAAAATGCGGCTGTCGCGGCCTGGATTCGATCCCGCGACCTTCGGGTCAGCAGTCGAGCCCACTAGACCACCGTGGCGGGTCCAAGTACATACCTAGTAGCACAAAATGTTGCCACAACGTTGAAGCGACATTCTCAACGTTGGGGCAACGTTGCGTCAACATTTGGTGCTACTAGGGATATGTAGGAAAGAGAGGATATACCCTTTCAGAAACAAACTTTTTTTCTTAGGCGGCACCGTCTCGCCGTATAGAGGGCGCATCGGGCGGCTGCTCTCTGCGTGATTCTACGAGGGTTTCGTTGAACATCACATCTTTTTTTAGATATTTTCAGTGAACGTGAATTACTGGCTAGTCAGGTGCACAGTAGTAAACCTTCTACGAAGCATTTTACGACCTTCAAGCATGCTGCAAACTAAGGAGGCGCAGCATGCTGAAGGTCGTATAAAATGCTTCTGTAGGAGGTTTATCACTGTTCACCAGCTGTGCGAGAACAGCTGGTGCGACAACAGTGACCACATGTCCACTTAGCGAATTGACGCTTAGGCTTTATTTTTGCGCTGTCACCCTGCTTCACGTGACGAGGTTAATTCAATCTTACGCATAAAAATAATTTAAAAAAAACTGCAATTAAACGGCTGCGTATATCTGAGAGAAACCGCTTCAGATTTTGTCGAGGATAATATTGCCGAGGCCGGCCGTACATACAATCTTCCCTTCAATGCAGCCGGTTTTAATATCTTTCGGCTGAGTTTACAATTCGCGAGTTGCGAACCGTTGTTAGGGTAAACAGCGTCATGCAGACGGCCCTCGTTGCGTTATGGCGTTCAAGATAGACAGAAAGAGAAGGAATATATGAAGCAGGCCCGTAACCGGGGGGGGGGGGGGGGGAGGGGGGGGGGCTGCCCCTTTAAATTCGGATGGTAGGGAGTGTTTTACCGAGGACAAATAATAAAAATGGGTGTTTTTCAAGGCCTTCAACAAGTGGGCACCCCCCCCCCCCCCCCCTCCCCCCTGAAAAAATTCCTGGCGACGGGCCTGATATGAAGGTAGGTATGCTAACTAGACTATACGTCCAGTTTACCACCCTACACACGAGAAGGGGAATAAGGGAGTAAAAGGCAGAGAGAAAAAGAGAGAGAGAAGGAAGATCACATTTCACAACGCACACACAGTGCAGGGTTTCACAGGCGGTCGCTCAATGCTGTTGCCTTCAGGTTACTGCAGGCGGGCTCGTGTCGCTTTCTGGGCTGATGTGCTGCGAGACCAAGGCTCCCTTCCGAGACAAGGCTTTCCCTTCATTAAAGGGCCGATCATCGAGTCTCCTCAAGTCACACTAAAGAGTCCGGCGATGGTGTTCAAATTGGGGACTGCGGCGCAAGGGATGATCAATAGTTCCTACACAGTTGCATTTATCCCACACATGAATTTGCCATACCAATGCGATAGCTGAACGAGTTGGTAAACGCTACACCGACCCACAATTGGCACAGCATTGTAGCGTCACGTCGATGCAATTATGGCACCAACGCATTGAAAACGTCCATACGGTTTTGTATGTCGACGTACTCTAGTATTTACAGTGGAAGCAGCGAGCTTTGACAGCGTACGTGTTTCTGTTTCTACATGAGTCTGGTGACACCGGGAGAGAGAGAGAGAGAAATGCAAGAGGGAAATGCAGGGAAGTTAACCGGAGCAACCAACGCGCCAAGCGTAAACACGCCAAAGCGTAATCTGTGAAATCTCGCTTGCGCGACAGCGAAAAGCCAGCCAAAGCGCCGTAGAATCGCTGAACGAGTTTGTGCCAGAGGTGCAAGCAAGGAAGCATGGTTTCACGATGGAACACACGCAAGCTCGCGTGCGCGTGCTTAAACAAGCACGCGCACGCGAGCTCACAGTGTGTGTTGTTTTCAGCGGCACGAGCAACACGTAACACTCTTGTTTCCTCATCCAATCGCTTGCGGTCGAGCACTTCCAGTTTTTCGAATATTCAGAGTGTGCTTTAAAAAAAAAATGTTGCAGTGGCTTAGCTCGGCTATGCCAGGATATACGTAGCGTTAGCAAAGGTTCAGCTGATTATTTTTAGCTTTCCTGATTGTCTAGATTGTCTAGGATTAGCTTGATTATCATGCTTACTGCTGCTCCAATGACACACAAACATGTATATTTTTGCTCAGCGTCAGGTTGCTTCTCTGAAGTGAAGTAACACGCTGCCGTCTCTATGGCCCCAACACAGTATTCTGTTCATTCTTCCTACCCTCAACCGCTAATTGCCAGGCAACTACTTCGGGATCCGATGAGTCACGCTTCTCCGCTCTTCTGCGCCGTTGCAGCATTTGCGATCTCCTTCTCCATGGCTATCGCCTCGTGTGCGACCGATGGCGGCGCTGCGAACGGCGCTCCGGTGACGCAAGGGCGGGGATTCGGCTTTTGTCGTCTGCTACGCTCTGGCTAAAACAGCAGCATTTTCGTTATAGTTCGCTGCGTCGCGGCGTTCCTCGACTACTAGCTGCAATTTCTTGTTATGATATTTCTTGAGATGACTGCTAGCATTACATGAGTTTAAGAAACGTTAACATTTAACATATCTTCTGTATACCGACAGCCATCGCGGGCAGGTTCATGCCCCCGAGTTCGTAGCGTCGCTCACTGGGCTGGATTGCGTTAAAATAGCTTACGTGAAAGCGCGAACGCCCCCGCCAAGTGAGTTAAAAAGAGTCTCCGCTGGTTTGAAATCACAGCGCGATCAATTTTGCGGCTTATTCGCAAAAATCAGCGTTGTGTAAACAGACTTGAGATGAACGAAAATTCACGCTCCACTCCCAATTGTAGTCATGTGGACTTGTGCAGACACGACAGCCGACAAAATGAAATCGATAAGTTCATCGACCAGCGGGTTATTGCGGACCACTAGCATAGATTGGGCGAGCTGAATGCAAATAAGATCGCTCGGAATGAAACGCCAGCAGTGGTGCGCGTGGTACAGTTCGACTCTTATGATTAGAGATAGATACGTTCATGAGCCGCATTCATGTTTTCGATCGCGCAGTGCTGCCTACTCGACTGTGCGAGCCTGCCAATGGTAATGACAGGATGGCGCGCACTATATTTTTAATGCTTGGGCAACGCGATCCGCTGCAGTGGTCGCGTTTCACTTGACACCGATAGTACAGCTTCGTAAACATTAGGAAAAATCCGCGAATGTGTCCAGGAAGAGGAGAAAGAGAGCTCTTTCCCACCATTCTTTTGGCCCCTGTGGCTGATTATTGTGATTCTTTACCGTGCTGTAACAAGATTGAATATTTTAAGGTGGGAGCCTTAGATTCCCCATAAATTGCGAAAATTGACCGTCGGCGTCCCGCGTCGCCAGCATCAACACGAGTGATGCGAAAATTCATCACATGATCACGTCATCATGACATCCCAGACCGACAAAATTTGTGACGTCATAACGTCATGTCACATGATTACATCATCACATGACATCGTCGCTTTGCATTGCCTCCGTGATCGGTGGGCCGATCTCGGAGGCGATGCAAAAAGCAGGTGATGTGTAGAAAGCTTCAATGCAAAACCACGTTACGTCCAGAAAGCATTCGGAGCGGGGCGGCGAAGGAACAATACATCGACTCAAGAAAAAGATGGCTTTCGCCTTCGAGTCAACTTAGGCAAATGCATAAGGAACTCGAGTCTCTTTAGTACAGTGATCGCACCAAGCCACATCAGGAGTCGACCGTTGAGACTGATTTACAGTATTTCATTGCAAATACATCTTTCGATGCGAAAGCTTTATATTTATCAATGTTAGTATGATTACAGTAATTCTGTTCAGAATTTTTTCAGACCACCGTGAACGAGTGAACAAACGTCGATTTATTAACGTAAGGATTAAAATATGTTGCAAAAAATAGAACAAAAACAAAAGAAAATCATTTCGGACAACCTACCGATATTTCAAATCCCCGTCGTGCATCCCCCTTTAGACTCACCCTGTTTATTTCGTGTTTCAATTTAAAGTACTTACGACGCGCTTACACAGCAGCTGCTAAAATGTGTATTTAATCAAACGTATTTGCCGGTAACGCCACTTAATTTATTTGAATGACATCACACGTCGTTTGTCATGCGCTTAAAACTCCGAAAAGAGGAATTGAACCGAAGGCACAGGCTTGGCAACCGAACACGCGCAGCACGCGGTATACATTTATTGCGCTTTAACGCAGACACGGAAGCTGAAGCCCGAACGCTGAAGTCAGTTATCGAAAACGGGCAGGAAAGATTTTGAGGTGCGCCACGGCCCTAGAACAGTCGCGAAAAGAAAAAATTCACCATAGAAGCAGATGTACACATGGATGTCTAGGCAGACGACAACAGGAGCAATCGACACAGAACGTGCTCCTGACGGCAACTCCGCTCGATTTAGATGGGAATTTTGCTTGAACATTCAGTACAAATTGCTTTATCAACTCGCCCACCAATGTTTCAATAACTCGAGCGCGATAGACAGGCTGGCAGCGTCGAGCAGCCTTCACGTAGCGAACGCGCGCAGCTTGCATCCGAGTCCTCTCCCTGACGTCACACGCGAGGGCGCCACTCCAAGATCTCGAGGCGAATACCACACTGGCAAACGCCTAGTCAGAAGCGCAGCGGCTCCAGCGCACTGTCAGACGGCGACTGCACAGCGAAGGCGAATAGCTGCGCGCGCGCCGGCGCCAGTGCGTCTACCACGGCTACGACGTCACTCCTCTGGAATGCGCAGACCGGCGGCGGTGAGCGGCGCGCGGCGGCGGCGGAGTGCGCGGGAGATGCCGGCTCCGGTGCGCCAGCTGTGTGACATCACTGATCCTCGCGCATGCGCAGCACGGCTCTTGATGAGCCGCGCGAAACGGGTTTGGCTAGGCCAGTGTAGCTAACGCTACAAAAACGGTACAAAATCCCGATGGTCGTTGTTAAATTTGAGAGTTATACTGGATACGTATGATATTGGAAGCATAAGTTTACTTAATATAGGGGCCAATTAACTGTGAGGATAATTAATGAAAATCAGTCGAGTGAGTTCACTGAAAGAGCGCACGCTTTTCTTGCGAGCAGCTGGGATCGTCGCGCCCTCTGGCGGAGCAGACCGCTGCGTGGCCTCCGAGATCCGCTTCTGAAGTGCGATGAAACACGAAGTCAACCCGCGGAATAGAGCAGGGCACACGAACGCCGTGATATGTTTGCCACTGCCGAACACCGTTTATGGACGAAACACCTTAGAGCAGGGGTCGGCAACGCGCGGCCCGCGTGGCTGTCTTATGCGGCCCCCCGGCACGGCGTCCAGCCTCCTTCTCCCTTTCCCTTGCCGATGCCTATCTAAAGGCCGACATGGCAGTTTTGACCTAAAATGGGATTTTGAGCTCAAAATAAACATGCTTTTTTAATCCAGTTTTCCAAATTAGTGTCAATTCGCCGAATTTTTACGTTTTGCCTGCAAATGCCCTCCCTCCCCTCCCCCCCCCCAATTTTCTGTGCGGCCCCCGGCTGTGTCGGCTTCATGCAACTTGGCCCTCCGTCTCAAAAGGTTGCCGACCCCTGCCTTAGAGTATCGGCTTGTCGGCGTGTCATGTCGTCGTCACGGTCCATCATAAATATGTATGCGCCACGAAAATTGAGTGAATCCCACTACTCGCAACCGGTCCGTATACTATGCACATTATGAGCTAAAGGTTCGTCGCTACTGCCTAAAACATTACGTTTGGCTTAGCAGCGGTGTCAGAATCCCCGACGAAATTTACCAAGGCGCTCAAGTTTCTTATTTAAAACCAGAGACACAAACGGCAAAGCCATCTATTTGAAACACCACTTCTTGAAACATATCTGCCAAGCGATGGTGCGTTAGTGGACCGGTGGCGAGTAAAGCAGTAAAAGTAAAGATTTTGCTGTGGGAAACACCGGCGCACACTGCATGCTTCGCCCCTCCTGAGGCCTTCACGGTAGTGGAGCTGAAACACCCTTCCACTATATGACCCTTTTTTGCTAGACGCGGGGATTGCCGATGCGCGTTCCTTGCTTTTTTTTTTGCCTTAGGATTAGCGTCGTCTCCAATTTTTCGGAATCGTATAGTACAACACTAATTTCTGTCACTCCTCTTTCTTACGTACGCATCTGATTTCACGGCGTTTATTTTCATTCTGTATCGGCTTATTGTTCTTTGACACGGAAGACCTGGCAGCGTGCACGAGAGTCTAAAACACACGTCTTCACGTTGGGCACCCTTCGCAAACATTCCGGAGAGACTTGCTAAGCGAACTGCACAGTGCACACCATGAGATTAATCCCCAACTTGACCTTCTCTGCTCGCAACAACTGACATTGCCAGCTCCATAGGTGGCCATTCCGCACTGAGAAAACGCTCGCTTTAGTCCCTCACTGTACCATTTCCTGGCTGCTCTACAAAAAAAGGCCAATACAGTGCGGTCCTACCGAGCGTAGTATCCCCTGTACGATGCGCAGAAAGTTCAGTGATGAAGCCGAGGGCGCCATATCGCGCCACCGCTATTAGTCCCTGGCGCGGGTCAGTATCTCGAGAGGGTGGCGGCTCTTGTCACCCCCTTGTGACATCTCTCTATCTAGGCAGGGTAAGGCACACTGCGCAACACGGTAGCCCGAGGAGCCGTGTTTCAACCGCGCTCATTTCTCGGATTGTGAACCACTCAAGTATAAGTCGTGCGTGCTGTTTGCTTTGGATCTCATCGCTAATGGACTAGCAGCCCAGTTTCTTCTCTTCGTTGAAGACTGATAGCGCTGCTGGAATCCGTTCGATAGGTGTGCACCGGCAATGCTCTCAAGGTGGACTGAGTGCATCGTTGACATGGCCATCTACTGCGACTCCGCTACGAAGGTAATATCATCAACTTAGCTCGCTGGTACTACCGCATTTGCTCTCTCGCGATATCACCTGCACACGCTGAATCGGCTGACAAAAATCAAGTAGGAAAGCGTTTGGCGATATGTGACGCTTGGACAGAACGATAAGCCCCCCTCTACGAAGTGCTATGAGGTGCTACAGAGATGCGCAAAAGGATTTCGGCATGCCAAAGATTTCGCCATAACCCATCTCACCTCAATATGTGGAAGCCGATGCGATTAAGGTATTGAAGAAATGTGGCGACACACCGCATCGCCACCTCCGAAACGCGTCACGTACTGTCACGCATTAACTCCCCCCAGTGCGTGGGATCCGCAGAAATTTTTTTTCTTATTACTAATAAGTAGCGACACGCACCCAGTTTCGCGATTACGTGACCCAAGTTGGTGCAACAGTTAGTTTCGAACACGGTTCACAAAGTACATCCGGGAAGGTGCATGAAGTTATCGAATAATTATGATCGCATTAAAAAAAATCGCTCACCTTGCCTTTGATGTCTGACACTCCGTACGAAGGCATTCCGAAAAAAAAAAAGCAAAAAAAAAAAAAAGAACCTGGCTGATCCCTCCATCATCGAAGTTGGTATAACGCGAAAGTGAAACTCATTTTTACAAAAATAGTTGAATGTTCGTTGTACATTGATAAATAAGAGCCTGCACAATGTCTGCTGGTGTTTGGCGGCTATAGCGCCGTTTGATGTGGACGCACTACGTTGACGCCTGGTGAACATCTCCATCGCAACGAGTAATGTCAATAATCAAGGTTAAACCATTGTGGTAGCTGAAGTATAGTTAACATAAACACGGACACAGCGGACGGTGAATCCCGTGCAAAAATGGCATAAACAAGAACATGATGAACACTAGTACTCGATTTGTGCTCATGGAAAGCATCGTCATTTGAGGCGAGAAACGACAATGAGTGCGCTGTCAAGTAATTGGCTAACCTACACTTCTGTTCAACAAATTGAAGGACACTTTGTAAATTCCACAGTGTGTTCGGCGAACGCCTGTGCCCACTGAGACGGGGTCGGTCAGAATGGAACGCGACGCACGCGTCTCCCTTCTTGCATGATTGGACACGCTGGGCAGAGCGACGCTACGCAAGCAAAGCGCGAGCGCTGTAGAGTTCGACGCGAGGCGCGAGCCACGCGGCCGGCGTCCGTTGGCGCGCCCCGGCGGCCACCTGGCACCGTGCCACGGCACGGACGGACAACCACGCAGCGCTTCAGGAACGCGAGAGGTAGAGCTCGTAGCTTGAGCCGTGGACGCGCGAAGGCGAGACACGTCCCGCTGCGCGCTGTCGTGTCTCGTTCCAACAAAGCACTCACTCAAACTATTGAAACGAAAATAAGAGGAAATCGGGGAGCCAGCCTCCGCGGCGCAGAGTAGGACGCTTCGTAGCCAGTCGTGAAAGACGGAACGCTGGCATCGAAACGCCTTAGCGCTGAGGCTACCGCAGCGTCCTGTCGGCGCTCGCTAGTGCACTGATGCAGCACTTCGCTTTACCTATATCCAAGACGGCGACACTGTCCCACACAACAAGGTCACTGAGAAATTGGAGAAGATCTGAAAGATATAAGGCGCGTTTGTAAAGTCTCATGCGCCGAGCGTTGATGTCGTAGTGGGTGAAGGGTCCGACTCCCATCGTCGCGAACCGAGAGGTTGTGGCTTCGACTACCAGGTCACCCACAATAACGAATCATTTTCGTCCGTTTTTGCTTTGTCACCTGCATTTTACTGACTTATTTCCGTGAGGGAAATACATCAGTGAAGTATTAGGTGGACCCCACTAAAATTAACCTAAACATTTTTAACATTTCCTTGTTAAAAATGTTAATGAGTGATCACAACGCGTTCATCACCGCAGCTCCCAGCTTTGAAACACACGAATGGAACCAACCGGTCACGCACGTCTTTTCTTGGGATTAAGTGTTCGAAACAGTCAGGCTGCGCACGTTCATTACAGCTACCCTTTGACGCAGTAGACCGGTGCTACGGCTTGTACGCGGATATGATAAAGGGTGTGCTGTCATGCCCTGTAGCACAGATGGAAATGCAAATGACTGTGCGAGAAGTTGATCAGTTAAATAAGAAAACATATCGTAGAAAGTGAGTCGTGAATTAGAGAGGTTTTAAGGGCGCAATAACTACTTGGTGATGCCTGCTTGGCACAGGGTTTGTCAATTTTAAACACATTTAAAGGGGCCCTGCAAAATTACTGATCGTAGCAAGAAAACGTCATCGTTCGGTATTCAGGGCTTCACATGAAGAAAAATGCTTCACATTGAAACAAATACCCATTAACACTTATGAGTAGTGTGTATACGGAATAGCTTCTACATAAGAAAACATCCATTCTGCATTGTTTGTATATAGGGATCACAAAAGGCCTGCCGTATTTTGTAAATAAAAAAAAATTAAAGGAAACACGCCAGGCCTGCACGCAGCACAGTCACAGCGAAAGCTGGAAGAGCGGCTTTTCTAGAGCCTTTTGTAAAGAAAGCTTGGGGCAACTAATACAAGTACACTTGCATAGCACCGACTATGCCATACATCATCATAATTTTCGTGACGTAGGGAAGCATCCACTATGTCATTATTCGTCATTCTGCACAGAAGAAGCGTGGTACTGGCTACTCACCTGTAGGGCATTATGTGCACTTTGTTGATGCTGTGGCTGATGACGATGAAGCATAATGGATAAGCCTTTTGGTTGAAAACATTTAACGACCCACTCGTTACGCAATTCGCATTTTATGACGCCTGGCTGTTACTTTACTTTTCTACAACGCCATAATGAACATGTTTACGTGATTCCTTCCCCAACATGAAGCATGTATAGGGCCTTTCTGCGAAGAAGTCTCAAGCACCGGCGTGGCTCCAATAAAGATGATAAGAAAAAACGGCGTGACTCTGCGGTAGAATACTCGGCTGCCACGCAGAGTGCCTGAGTTCGAATCCTATTCTATCCTGGATATTTTCTTCTCATTTCGTTTTCTTTTTTCCCAGTTCGCACGATAGCGGTTACGGACACCGGCGGCGGGCAACTACGGCACTGTTGTGATATCATAACCACTTTCGCTTAAAAAAAATGAGCAGCTTATGACTTTCTTCTCAATTGACGCTGCAATTCCTGTTCAAAAAACCGCCAGGCGTGCGCGGAAAGCGCAGCACAGTCAAAGCGAAAGCTGGAAGAGCGCCATTTCTAGAATCCGTTGCAAACTCTCTTGGGGCTACTAATACAAGTACGCTTGCAAGGTACCCACTACGCCATCAATTGATGCGGTGCCTGATGACGCGATGAAGAATTATGGCTGAACCCTTTGTAATGGGTTGGAAGCACTCAACGACCCACTCGTTAAGCAATTTATATTGCGTGACGCCTGGTTACACAATTCGCATTCTGTGACGCCTGGTTGTTATTTTAATCTTCTACCACGCCATCTCACGTATGTTAACGCGGTTCCTTCACGACATAACGGTTGTATAGGGTTTTTGTGCGCATGACTTTCGAGAACCGGCATGGCTCTGACACACAGTACAAATATTCATTTGAAAATCGAACTGTTAAACAACGAACAGAAAAATACACTTCGCGCATAAATCCCCACAGACATGGTCGTCGAGAAAAATCGGATGAAACTACTAGGTCGGGTAGCACATTTACCAAGTTTACCTGTACTGTAAAAAAAATGTATGTTAAATAACATAAAATTTACAGGTATTTTCTGTCTTACCTACATGAAATTTCTTGGATTCGGCTAAAATGGATACTCTGTTTTTGAAATGATGTAATTTGTCAGTTCAACCCTGTCAACAAAAAATTTACACTATCTTCCCAAAGGGAACCCTGATGGGATGAGAAGCAGCAGCGTTGCGCACGAGTGGCGTCACGGGTTGAACGGCGCTAACGCGCCAGCTCCGGTCCAGCGCCCGTGTCCACTCAGAAGAAACGACAAGACCTACGCCAGCCATCGCTTCAAACGAATCTTCCAGCGCTCACCGCAGCAACTGCGTTAGCGCCGTTCAACCCGTGACGCCACCCGTGCGCAACGCTGCTGCTTCGCATCCCATCAGGGTTCCCTTTGGGAAGATGGTGTTAATTTTTCGCGCGTGAACCGACGAGTCGGCGGTGCAGCGAGCGGCGGTAGCGGCAGGTGTTGCGGGCGAACGGACGAGGCGGCAGCTGCGGGCGCTGCGGCGAGCGCGCGGCAGGCGAGGGAGAGAGTGACGTCAGCGCGCACTGCGAGGGGAGCGTGACGTCAACGCCATGACCTACTTGGCACCGCTCCAACACCTGCGGCGAGGGGAGCGCGTTGCGGCGCGTTCGTACGGACGCACGGAGGGACAGCGTTACACAGGCTAGTCAAAGAGCTGCTTCGCATCTAATAGTTTCTCTAAATATCAGAGCCACTTCGTAATAAATACAAAACGTTGTTAGATTTTGCCCGAGGGCCCATCGTCTTCCTGTTTTTTCACAGAAAAGTTGTGTTAGAGCTCTCAAGACCTTCCAAGGGCATCACATCAATTCGCCTAAAAGTTTTCTATCGTGGTTCATCCACTACTAAAAGTGCGACGCTTGGTAAAATAAAAGCCTTCTCTAGAGCAAAGCGTGAACCCGACACCATTTTGCAAATTAGTAAAATTCAGACTTCGAGAAAAAATTAATGCCAATCTCGACAAATACCAGATGCATGTTAGCGGTCGTGTTATGTGCCTTCTGTTGAGAGATTCCACATGATAATGAACGCTGAGAAGGAAATGAAAGGTGTTGCGCTGATGCTGCACTACACTCAATTTGCAGGGAATGCAGCAAAGCATTGCGGATTCTGGACGCCATTGAGAACAAAGCGTGCACAACTTTGTTATTTGAACTTGGTACTAGGAAGAGCAAATTTCTATAGAATAACAGAAAAATGTGTGCAAATACGAAAAGCCTGTTTTCTGGGAAAAAATTAGAAACGAAAGATCTCTGTAGAAAAGCAGGAAAGTAATAACAGAGAATGTACGCAAAACTACAGAAAACTACTAATACGGAAAACAGACAAGAACAGAACTGTTATGTCACTAAATTTGCCATGCATTCTCTGTTTTTCTCACAGGATTTTTTTTTTACAGTGTGCAAGAAGGCTCGAATAATAGGGTGTGAACTATCGCGAAAAAAGAAGTAGCGAGACGCAAACATTTTACAGAGATTTAAAAACGATGTTGTTGCCGCCACCACTTTATCGCGCAAAATACTTGGGACTGCGAGGCCATGATATCCTAGATCGAGTGCGTAAATGCCGCTGCCACCATCGACAAAAACTTTCTTTTTGACAGTACACTCAGGGACCTTGCCTGTGAAGACTTAGCTTCGTTCAAGAGACATTTTTGTGTCGTCCGTTAATTGTCCTCTTTGTGATGTGCCCGAAACAATCGAACATTGTTTTATAAGCTGAAGAGATGCAATCTCATTTTGGGATGTGCTCCAGCGAACTCTTTTAAAAGACTTTGTGCTAAATTCACATTCCGTTCGATATCTCTTGCCAGCGAGTTACAATGATGTACCATTCGACATGTTTCTTCTCATTGGAATGCATAGCCTCTGGAAGACGCGCATATTGCAGAGAAACGTCGAGCCAATAATATCCTCAACGGCCCACTTCATTCGAATGGCATTTCAACTAAGCGATGTATACCAGGAAATGGAGTTTCAGACAGAATGGAATATTTTATTGGTAAGGTGTTTATCCTTACCACCGCTCTAGAGTGTAATTGTAAAAGACCGTTACCTGAGGTATCCGCTTACAGATGATTGCGGATTCTTTAGTGTTGTGTGTTCGTCATTGTGTCGCGCTCGCGATACGAGCAGAATGAACATATCAGTTCTCTGTCAGTACTGAATTGCTTCCAAAGCAAGTGCCATGTGTATGTTCAATAAATACCATGTAAGAAAAAAAAACGGCATGGCTCTGTGGCAGAGTACTGGGCTGCCACGGAGCGGACCAAGGTTCGAACCCCGTTCCATCCTGGATACTTTTTTATTATTAGTTTTTTTTCTTATTTCGCTCGATAGCGGTTACGGACACCGGCGGCGGCGGCAGCGGACAACTACGGCACCCTTGTTGTGATCTCATAACAGATTTCGCTGTAATAAAGGAAAGGCAAACACGGTGTTAGTACGACGCATCCAGTGCTGGCGCTTTGGCGGATACCAATATATTATGCAGCTTTAATTGTTATATCCGGGACGCGTACGGTATAGCATTGACCTCCGTATTTCCGCGATGTGCTTTTCTTTTTTTCTTTTTTTTTTTGCATCTCCGTGAGATGACCAAATATCCAAACCTTCTCATATTTTCTCATGTAAACGTTGAGAAAAATTACGGGAGCAAACGTTCGCAAACGAACCTGCGCATAGCTCGTAGTAAATCTGACAACTTACCATCTTAACTCCATAAAAATATTTCTGTTGTTGCCTGGTAACCCATTCAGTGTGGAAGACGGTCACGAGGTCGCGGCTGCTGTTTAAGCTAAGTCACTGAGAGGACGCTTGATATGATACCAGCTACTCCACCGGCAATGTATCCGCACAACAATGTGTTAGCTTTCAGAAAATGCTGGATACGAGAGGTAAGCCTGTAGGCTAGGCCGTTTTTATCGAGACCGATATACACTACAGTGCTTAAAGGGACCGACAACTGCCCAGAAAATGAACTGAGATGACTCCACTGATGGAAAGATTGTGCGTCGCACTGACTCAAACCAACCCTGTTTTTTTTTCGTGAGAGGTGAATTTATATTTTTATTTCTTCATCGAAAGACGCGAAAAATGACCTTTGGCGCCTCTGGTGGCAAATACACGAACGAATCGATGTACCCTGTCACGTGACCGTTGATTGCTGTAGACGGTTGGGGATCTTTTTGTTGGTACTGAAATATTGTTCGTTTCTTTATATTAAAAGATATTACTCCGATAAAAATGTACACATAGGCCTGCGTTAGTAGTATGCATTAAAGCGGCGCTGCCTTCGCGTGACGTAATGATACCATGCTCGTCAGCGGGTCTTGAGCAACTTTTCAGCGTGCTCATGCAACCGTGCACGCAGTTTGCAGGTCGCTAAGATTTTTGAGCGACATAATTTTTCTACCTACACTTCGTCTCAGAAATGACGCGCAATGCTACTCGGCGCGGCCGTGCATATGCGTAGTGACGTTTACGGTGACTTGGCTTGGCTCGTGCATCGAGAGAGTAACGAAGTAACGACGCCGGGACAAACCACCCATGACACAGGCGAAGGCAACCTTGGGCGCAGGCGCACACAACGCGGTATAAATACAGGGAAGGTGTATAATGCCACATCATCTCATTGTAGCAGCTTGTTATTTTCAAAAATAGTTGAAAAGCTTAAAATAAAGGTGGTTAAGCACAGTTACAGGAACTCCTGCGAAAGCAGTACGACGACAGCTTTCACACATCGCGAGAAGGGCTGGCGGCATCGCTATCAATTCTCAGCGTTGCAGGAGGAAAGCTACATGTGTGTTTAGAGCCTTTCAGATCGAAAAATACTGCTTGTATATAATAACTACGTCCTTTTGGGATTAACTACTGCAGCTACAAACACTACGAAAGGTGAGCTTTCTGTCGCGCCGTAAAAAAATGGGCCGAGAAAAATCAGTTGTCGGTCCCTCAACCACCCGTTTGTAGCGCGAAGCCACAAAGAAATCCATACGGATTTCTCAGAACGAAAAGCATCCGTATGGGATTACCTTGTGGCTTCGAAGGTCGCGGGTTCGATCCCGGCCGTGGCGGTCGCATTTCGATGGAGGCGAAATGGTAGAGGCCCGTGTACTGTGCGATGTCAGTGCACGTTAAAGAACACCAGATGGTCAAAATTTCCGGAGCCCTCCACTACGGCGTCCCTCATAATCATATGGTGGTTTTGGGACGTAAAACCCCACATATTATTATTATTACCTTGTGGCTTCGCGCTACAAACGGGTGGTTGTCTATTTTCCCTTTCTTAACCGTTCCGCCACCTTGCGGGCTTCCGCAGATCTCAGTGCTTCGCGAGGCGTCCTTGCTGAGGCACTTGCCCTATTTGCGTGCGGAGGCCTGATATTCAAATCCTTGAGCCCAATTGGGCCCTAACAGTCATCTCGTCCGGCGATATGCACGTATCAAGACGTCTTCTATATCTGGGGCATATAAGCCTGCAGTGAACTTGACATGATACTCGCACGTGGAACTCGCCCCAATGGTTGCATGCGCGCCGCAAGCGTAATTTTTAGGCACCTTGTGGTACACCATAGTAGAAGTGTTATACTTTCATAGAGAGGCATAACAATGCATGCTGTATCCCGCGTTTAGTTTTCGTCGTGACCGTCTGTATATTTTATGGTTACCGGCTTGCGAAAGCAGACTGCTCCAAAAGGCGACGAGACGCGTGGAACACACAGCGAAGTCAACTGACTACCACTGCATTCCACCCCCCCCCTTTTTTTTTTAGTGGCATGGGCACAGAGTTTCTCTTCCGGGCACTTCCGGCCGAGCATTTACTTCCGGTTTCCCTGAATATTCAGGAAAAAAATTGTAAAGAAAAACTGGTAAGAAGTCGATGTTTCTCGTTCAAGTTAAGAGTTGTGTTGGAAACATGATATCGGAGCATACGATTACTTTAGATAAGTATCAGTTAGCTAGATTACTTTAGATAAGTATCAATTAGGCGGACTAGATTTCAACCACGAACTTCTTTCTATGTGGCCACAGAGATTCTCACCGGCAGCGCGACGAAACACAAAGCTAACCTAAAGAATACATCACGGCACACGAACGACGACGTGCAAGCGTCACTGCCAGATACCTAGGTCACCCTGACTTTTTAGATGCGAAGCAGCTATTTGACTAGCCTGTGTAACGCTGTCCCTCCGTGCGTCCGTACGAACGCGCCGCAACGCGCTCCCCTCGCCGCAGGTGTTGGAGCGGTGTCAAGTAGGTCACGCCGCAGTTGCGCGTTGACGACACGCTCCCCTCGCAGTGCGCGCTGACGTCACTCTCTCCCTCGCCTGCCGCGCGCTCGCCTGGCTCGCCGCAGCGCCCGCAGCTGCCGCCTCTTCCGTTCACCCGCAACACCTGCCGCGTTAGCGCCGTTCAACCCGTGACGCCACCCGTGCGCAACGCTGCTGCTTCGCATCCCATCAGGGTTCCCTTTGGGAAGATGCACCTAATTTTTTTTCTGCCACGATTGCTGACAACGATATTTTGAGGAATGGTGACGTGCGTCGTTATATCGTCATGTTTCCCTGGAACAACTTATGTCTAAGAAAGGATGTGCCGTTTCCTACGTGTTTTGTCTGCTTAGTCATCATTACAACGTAATGTTGCACCAACGTTTTTTTTTTAATCCCCGGCCGAAGCGCCAGTGGACCAAATGCTAAAGTGTTTTAGTTTAGCGAAGTTAGCGTAGGGCGCATTTCAGTTCTACGAACCTATTTTGTGACACCATCCAATGCCCAGTGATGTGATTGACCAAAGCCATTTTGGCGCAGCTTCTGGAGCAGCTGAAATCTCACTTTGGAGCAGCATAACCAGCGTTTGGAGCAGTTACTTGCCGCACATTTTCGGACGCAAACATTTGTCTCAAAGCCGGAGCTGTTGCACCACATGTCAAAGGAAATCCTAGACATAAAATTAGGTCACTGCTCTTCGCTTTTCTGCGGACATGCCCAAGTCAGCTCAAGTCCACCAAACAGTTTTAAGGAATTCACTTGGTGTTTTTAAATGACGCTGGCTTTCCCTGATGCTTTAGTTACAAAACTGGAAGCACAATCTGTCAAAATTTTAATGCATTATATTTACTTTCCCAAAATTCTCTGATTACATTTGTGCTTTTAGTACAACCTAGTCCTGTATTGTGTGGAGAAGTGTCTGCTGTCGTGCTTTATGTACAGAATCATTAGGGTCCTGGTTAATGAGCGGTTAAATAAGGAACAGGGTTTAGTAACTGTTAGTTTCTTCCCGTTATTTCATGTGTGCTCGACAAAATTTACGTTGATGGGGGGAGTACGTATTTGCATTTGACAAGCTGGTTGACATGAAGAGTTGCCGAGGTCGACAAGCCCAGCCGAGATATACCGGAATACTGGGACACCATGCCTTCTTGGCGAAGTAACAGTCTCTGCATAGCCCGTGGTATTGTTAATAAAAGCTGCCCAGTGTATGGTCTTAAACCTTAGGCACCCTGCGTGAAATATTTTAGAAGGAAACTAGAATAAATAGCACTAAAAATAAAAAAAGCTAAATAAACGGCCGGTTTTACATACACGTACTGAATTACTGTTATCAATAAAGTCAGTCAAGTAGGACTGCAGTGCAAGAACAACTGGGTCATCATTACATTTCTCTGGCTGTATCCACAACAGTTAAGAACTACTTTATTAAACTTAATAATGTTGGCCTAGTAGTAATAGAAAACTAACGCAGTAAGCTTCGCAGTATGGGCGAGTTCAAATCTAACGAAGAAAGTTTCGCAATATGGGCGAGCTGAAATTGGTTGGAAGCCTTGCGCCCAGTAACAACATCAATTACATAGCACATGCCTGTCTACTACGATGACCACTACAAATCACAGTGGTATGGACTTCGAGCGCCTGCTGTCATGTTTCTCACCGAAAGAACGCAAAAACGATGTCTTGGCGCATGCTTGGCGCCAAATTATGAAAACATTTGCCAAGATATAGCAGGATGTAGCAGGTTTCACCTCTTGGCGCAGTTTGGCGCAATTAGGCGCAGCTATCACATCACTGAATGCCTCTCACGTCGTATTGTCTGAAAGACAAGGTACAGACAGCGCTTTGCGTTTTGAGGACTATGTCACCCGTGACTCTCCCGTTGAGACATGCGCCACTTTGTCTGCAGAAAAGATGGTAGCGAGCGTCCTACCTTCAGGAGGAAGAATTCACCCTGGGAGAGGAAGTTCCAAGAATTTCAGCTAAAGAAGCACTGATGTACTTGCAGAAGCGGTCTTTCGCTACCCAGCAGAGTGTAGTGCCGGACACATGACTGATGAGAGTTTGGACACATGAATCAATCCATTACCACGACTGTCCTAAGCGCATAGGTGCAGCAAAAGATTGCTACATTTTTAAAAACGTGCTAAATACGCAGAAATTCACATTCAAATTAGCAGCACTGCAGATAAAGAGGTTCATGATTAATTTCAACAAGTGATGTGTTCTGTAGCTCCCGATAAGAAGTTGCAACACGACTGTTTCAGTTGAGAGAACTTTCAATTTAACGAACCTTTTCCCGGGTTCCCCTGAAGTTCGTTCAAGTGAAGTTTCACTTCATTATGAAGATGACAATATATAACTTTTGATACTTCAATGACACCCGGTCTCAGGATCTTCTCTCACAATGCGCTGACGTCATACGATAGAAATACATGTGAGTTTCTTATGCGACAGTGTATCCGGGAGCTCCTTGCCGTGATCTATTCACAGGTACCGGGAAGCCATGAAGACGCTCTGTACCCCTTTTCGATCCTGGGGGGATTATCCTTAGAGTACTACAATGTGACACCGGACTTGAGGGTTTTTCCACGTATTGATGACGTCACAAAGGGGCAGTCGTTCGAAGAATTTCGGAGCGCATGCGCTATCTATTACTTACAAAACATTCGGCACCATCGCGATGTTGTAGTGCAGAGCTTACGTGCGCGTTTTCTGCCCCCTTTTCGTTTCTCAGGTCTTGAATTGGGCACTTTTGGCGCACTTCATCGCGTCCTCATGCGCCTTCATTCCACTTCGGTGTGCCTAGTGACAGCAACTTATCTCTGTACGCTTCTTATCGTGAGTGCGAAAACACTCCACATTGAGGGAGAGCTACATAATAGCAGGAATGTCGACAGCGGACTCCGCAAATGATACAGGGGCCTCTAGTAGCCAGCGCACACGACTGCATGGCCTGTTTGCCGATTGATGTGTTTGCTGTGGAAAGACATACAATCGACGGGTTTCAATGTATTCGCACGAAACACCGATTCTGTATCCTGCTGCCTCATTCATATTTAGCTAAGTAAGAACACGTACTTATTCCAGCTGCCTCGCAAAGAAACTTCAGCATGCGTGGATATTACTTCATTACATTACATTGACTGCATTACTAGTTTGATTACAAACAAAAGCTCTGGCCTTATATTTCTTTTTAAAACCATATTTATTAAACAGGAACCGATCCTGTTTTACGCAATCTATAACGCTGACGTTTTGAGGGAAAGTGAAGCTGTCTGATCTTTTTACATGGTTCGCTACCGCCTGTGAAAGTCACATTAAACCCGATGATATCGAACCCAAACGCTCTGGTACCCAAGTGCTCTGGTACCCAAATGTTCTGGTACCTAAATGTTCTGGTACCCAAATGCTCTGAAACCCTAATGATCTGGGCTTGGCATTCTAGCATAATATATATTGCACAGGAATTTTCGCACCTTCCATAGCGGATGCACAGTTTATGCTATAGAAATTGGTGTCGAATATTTTGTCGTAGGCAATATCAACAGTCCAGTCCATAGAGTTTCCAAAAATCACGCCATATCCACGAAGTGAATGATGATGAGTGGGCGAAGCTCGATCGTTTTCATCCATGGCAGAAAGAGAATGTGTGGTCTAGGAACGCGCTTATACTTCATGGTCATCAGCGTCATCGTCATCGTTATCACGTAGTGGGTACATTCCACATACTGGAACGCGCTTATACTTCATCGTTATCACGTGTAGTGGGTACATACCACTATACTGCGTCATCGTCATCTTTATCACGTGGAATGGGTACATTCCACTACACGTGGCTACCTACCTACAGCAACAACAACAACAACAACAACTACTACTACTACTACTACTACTACTACTACTACTACTACTACTACTACTACTACAGAGGAACGCGCTTATACTTCATGGTCATCAGCGTCATCGTCATCGTTATCACGTAGTGGGTACATTCCACTATACTGGAACGCGCTTATACTTCATCGTTATCACGTGTAGTGGGTACATTCCACTATACTGCGTCATCGTCATCTTTATCACGTGGAGTACATTTCACTACACGTGGCTACCTACCTACTACAACAACTACTACTACTACAGAGGAACGCGCTTATACTTCATGGTCATCAGCGTCATCGTCATCACGTGTGTAGTGGGTACATTCCACTATACTGGAACGCGCTTATACTTCATCGTTATCAGCAGTGGGTACATTCCACTATACTGCGTCATCTTCATCTTTATCACGTGGAGTGGGTACATTCCACTATACGTGGCTACCTACCTACTACAACAACAACAACTACTACTACAGAGGAACGCGCTTATACTTCATGGTCATCAGCGTCATCGTCATCACGTACGTAGTGGGTACATTCCACTATACTGGAACGCGCGCTTATACTTCATCGTTACGTGCAGTGGGTACATTCCACTATACTGCGTCATCTTCATCTTTATCACGTGGAGTGGGTACATTCCACTATACGTGGCTACCTACCTACAACTACTACTACTACTACTACAGAGGAGGGACAGACCCACACCCTCTAATGAGCTTCGCCCTTAAAATATTTACTAGAGGGGAACTCTGGCGCTAGCGTCTATGCGAGCTGCAACGCATGTCGCTTCAGCCAGCGTGGGAATAATGCGTACTACGCGTGTTTGTCTAAGCTTCGTTCTTTCGGCTTCGTTTGGCTCCGTGTCTCCTTGCAGCCGCTTCGTCGCAAGACGAAGTTCAGTAAATGTTCAGCTGTTCCACTTCACCGCCTCAACCGTTTTAGACTCACCAATTCAAATCGGCTCCCGAAGTTCACGACGATTCATTGTTTTATCTAAAACAAAAGCCAAAACAGAACAATAAACAAAGCCACAAGTGCGTTCGAAGCCGCAAGCACGAAGATTAGGCAAATCCGTGTACTGCCCATCATTCCCAAGGTGGCTGAACGATCGCAGCGCCAGAGTTCCCTCTAGTAAATATTGCAGGAAACTATGCTCCAGTCACCAACCAACGATACAGCTCAGGGAGCGTAGCCAGAAATTTTTTTCGGGGGGGGGGTTCAACCATACTTTATGTATGTTCGTGCGTGCGTTTGTATGTGTGCGTGTATATATACGCAAGCAAAATTGAAAAATTTCGGGGGGGGGGGTTTGAATCCCCCCTACTTAACTACGCCACTGATACAGCTACCTTCTTGCTCGTCTGTGTTCTTAGCTAAAGTGGTTGCTTGGGCGAGTTGGTACGACATACCTCACATAAAAATTCGGCAGATTCCACGGACCTTGGGAATCGATGTTATGCGAAGCATGCGGAGGAAGGTGACTGTGTTGTAATGTTTTATTGAGCGAAACGTTACGAAATTACGCTAAAGATATGTACAAATGTTGTACGCACAGACATATGTTCCACAGTCGCATATGTTTTGCATAACAAGTTGATTACAGTTGCGTAACGATGCCAAGCAGCAACATGGGCAGTAGCAACACCAGAAGCGGTAAACTGATATGTAGCGCTTGTGCTCGCCAGGATGGTAGCCCTGGACACTGCAACATATATCAACTTCAGTGGATGGCGCTTTACTATAATTGATGTTAACCCGACGTAACGGCTGTATCATCGGAGTACATATGTAATGTTTATAAAATTGGATAGCCAGCACTGCAACGACAATTGACGTTTCACGAACATTAGGGTCTATTCGAAAAGCAGTTCCGAGACCTGGCGTGGCTCTGTGGTAGAATGCTTGATTGCCACGCAGAATGCTTGGGTTCGATTCCTGTTGGGACCCTGACATTTATTATTTGCATTCGTCCGGTCAACGCTACTGATGACGTCAGCTTTTAACGCTCTGGCGTTAAAAGTACCAATGTTTGTCTCGCCGTTCCTGGGTAGTCTAAACTGTCAATCACCTGTGGCACATACCCGCATACTTGTGGCACATGCCCGCCCCGTGGTATGTGCCACAGGGTTTGCCGAAAAGAGTTTGACGACGTACGCGACGGGATTGTCATTATTTATGTTACGACCAGCGAGTCATAATCGTCAAACCATCTTATTCTCACATACTAATTTTGGTCTACCCCAAGTTAAAGGGGGTAATCACGAGATCACCCAGACGTAGGCGGCTAGATAGATAGATAGATAGATAGATACGAACTTGCTCCGATGCTTATTCTGGTTGGCTGAGTTCTTTTTTTTTTTTTACAATTTTTTTTATCCTTCCTTTTTTTTTTTATTATATGCAACACAAGTATATATTACGTGATTGTGACAAAAAACCTTGTTGTAGGTCAGCGCTGCCGTATGTGTCCTTTTATTGATCTGTCTCTTTGCGCTGCTTTAATGTGAAGCGTGTCCTTAGCGCCGTTTCTAGTGTTAAAAAAAAATAAAATAGACGAAGCTACAGACAATGCACCGCGGCATGTTGGAATTAAAGTAGAAAGAACGTATTATCCCCGCGTTGCTCTAAATGAGAGGACGACAGTAAATTTATCAGAAAGAAAGACACAGACGTAGGCCGTGAGAGTCGATGATTTCAGGGCTGAACGCCCGGACAGCAAAATCAAGGAATTACCTTCGCGTCACGAACGACGTGCCAGTTAACCGCTCTCGGGATAGGCAGAATGACGGGAATAGCCCGTTACAAGTGCATGACCACCAGGACACGGATATTCATCGAAGGTGGCGCACGGAAAAACGGACAAACGGCGGTCTCTCAGAAAGGGCATGCGTTCTACTATAACTCTTAATCAGGTCCCGCTTAAGGTGCGAGATATAGCCGGGAAATCGGACATTTTTTCGTCTGGTTTCCTGGATATAGCCATCATTTAACCAGGACACGATTAAGAGTGTAGAGCAGGGGTCGGCAACCTGCGGCCGGCGGGCCGCATGCGGCCCCCGGCATGACGTCGAACGCCCCTCTTCTTTCCCCATCACTCCCTATCTGAAGGCCGAGATGGCAGTTTTGACCTAAAATGACATTTTCGCTTGTAACCTATGTTTGATTGGAACCTTAATATGCGTGCTGAAAATCACCATG
This sequence comes from Rhipicephalus appendiculatus, assembly GCA_030522465.1. Taxonomy (NCBI): domain Eukaryota; kingdom Metazoa; phylum Arthropoda; class Arachnida; order Ixodida; family Ixodidae; genus Rhipicephalus; species Rhipicephalus appendiculatus. Next base: position 753,508 of record JALIZH010018364.1, on the reverse strand, counting down.
AATCCTAGTCCAGTTTTGTGCATTATTGTCAATTCGTCAAATTTTTCTTTTCGTCTGCAATGCACCCCCCCTCCCCCGCCTTTCGAATTTGCTGTCCGGCCCGCCGCTGGGTCGGCTCCATGCAACTTGGACCTAAGCCTCAAAACGTTGCCGACCACTGTACTAGAGGAACAATGCCTAATGAACTTGGTCGAGGGTCTCGCAGGATCGACAGGAACGGGCGCGATGGACTTTGTGCGTTCTGTTGTTGGCTTGTGGCGCTGAAATGGCCGTAAGCACCTCCAAACTTGTCACCGCAGCAGAATAGGAACATCCTATACATAACAGAACGGTTAACTGGGCAAGTTAGTGTGCTTCCATCTGAACGAACAAGCAGTTTAGTTGCGAGTCAACACTGTTTTATGTCGTTCCTCTGCTCGTCCACGTTTTGTTTCGCACTTTTAATTTCGTTCAAAGAGAGAGAGAGAGATGAAGAGGAAGGCCGGGAGGTTAACCAGATACTAGCATCCAGTTTGCTACCCAGCACTGGGGAGGGGAAATAGGGGCAAGAAAGAGGGTGTAGAGAGAGAGAGAGAGAAGAAAAAAAAGTGAAAGGAAAAAAAATGCACGCACACGCAGGATAAAAAACGAACGCGCACAGGAAGGGCGTTCTGGCTAAAGTCGTTCAGAAAGGCCGGTCGATCGCAAAAATCGCAGCAGCGCTTGCAGGGCCTTCTTCTGTGACGTCGCGTCCTGTCGATGGCTTAAAATCCTTTCTTCCGACAAAGGTCGGTCATCTAACTTGTTGAGCGCGTTGCAAAGACATAGTCGCTGTGCCCTATACTGTAGGCAATCGCAAAAGATATGTCCAATTGTCTCCTCATTGCCACAATAGTCACAGGCTGCGGTGTCGGCCATCCCAATGCGGAAAGCATACGCGTTGGTAAACGCAACGCCCAACCACAGCCTACACAGAAGGGTCACGTCTACTCGGCGAAGCCCCGACGGGACTTGAAGACATAACGTAGGGTCAAATGAGTGCAGTCGGGCATGTTTGAAGTGCGGCTCGTTCCACTGTGACGTGGTACGTAGACGAGCAAACAAGCGGAGGTTCCGTGCAGCGTCGTTCCTAGAAAGCGGTAGTAGTACCTCACGGTCTTCTCCGTGGGCTGAGCGGGCAGCTTGATCGGCCCGTTCATTGCCGATGATTCCGCAGTGACTGGGTAACCACTGAAAAGTGATTTGATGTCCTTTCTCAGTCAGGTGGTGTATCAGCTCCGCTGTCTCTAATATCAGCTGCTCAAGCGGTCCGCGGCGTAAGGTTGACAGTAGAGACTGCAGTGCCGCCTTTGAGTCGCAGAAAATGGTCCACTTGTGTGTCGGTTGGTCAGTGACGAATTGTAACGCGGTATATAGTCTTTTTAGCTGACGTGTGCATATTTTGTTCCATATTGTAATGGAGCGGCCACTGGCCGCTTTAGGCTATCTTTCCAGATAATCCTTGTATATACATGTTTATGGCTCATGAAAATAAAGTGCTGTTTATTGATTGATTGATTGATTGATTGATTGATTGATTGATTGATTGATTGATTGATTGATTGATTGATTGATTGATTGATTGATTGATTGATTGATTGAAGGAGGCAAGACTCATGTGCGTACTTAAACAGCACACATATTCACACTTAAGCAGCACATGCCAAGAAAAGAAAACGCAAGTACCGATTACGGACAAGCGTTTAGGCGTCATCTGCTCTTTCAGTTTTGTTTAAAGTTGTCCTGCTTGTTGGAAAAATCGGGACGGGACACCTCTCGTGAGCAGAAACGTTGAACGACTAGTTCGCTATCACTGTGAGGTATTTGGCACTCGGAAGGTGTGAAGGCCGCACTTCATAGTAATGCTGTTGCAGGCGACCCTGCCCTGCCAACTTATCGCCGGGGTCATTACGTTTGAATCCGGGTCATCGCGATACTTGCGCTTGGGTAAACGCGGTGGAGTTGAGGCGCGCTGCTTGTGCTGCAGGATTCGCTGGTGGCAGCGATACTTTATTCAAAGACTCGGGGAAAGTGCTGCGAGCGGCTTTTCGAAAACCACGCTGAAAGCCGGAAGTCGGCCGGTTACCGCTTGCTAAACATTTATCTGCTTGCGCGAGTGTTTCGTATACTCGCCTGTAAAGTGTCGGCATTGTCGTCGCGAGTGTCTGCAATGCGGCTGCTGTAATGGCACACCACGTGTACCACACGTGACAACAATGGTAGACCGTAAGTAAGAAATAGTGTGATATTATCCGGTTTATATAAGCACTCGTTTTACACGAACATTTGGGAAGAGGACTCGACTCATGTCAAACGAAGGCTAAGTAGCAATGATGCAGTGGAAGATGGTGAACACCCAAGAAATAAAAAAAAATCAAGGCAGACAGGGCAGAGCGTAAACACTTTTGACAACGTCAAAAAAAAAAAGAACACGTTATTAGCATCTATTTGGGAGCGTAACTAGTTAAACCAGTAGTTAGGCATTCTCTGTCAGTTATAGAAAATCTGGACCATTTTTTCTACAGTACACTTGCGATAATTCAAACTCTGATAATTCGTACTTTCGGTTAATTCAAACAAAAATCAAATTTTTTGGTTGGCCCGCTATTCTTTCAATCTATTTAAAAGCCGCTCAATTCAAACTCCGTCATTCGGTTAATTCGTACTTTTTGCGTGTCCATACCGGAAAATATCTACTGCTTTCCCACTACTATTTGAAAATGTGCGTGCTTATAAATCATAACAGTCGAAAAATGAAAAATTAGTGACTCAAGCCTCCAGGGAAAAAGGCTTTGCTGGTAAGCGTTCAAAACGAAGCACAAGCATGGTAGACCGTGATGCTTCTCAACTGGCAGAGAGAGCTTTGCGTTGAAGGCACATATAGCAAAGAAGCAGTTGACAATTCACGATTTCTTTAAAAGATCTGATCAGCAGTGAATGGCCAATAAACTTGTGGACCTTACACCTCTGCTTTCTACTTTTATTGTGCAGTTAGGGTTTAAAAACGCTTAAAAATTTTAAAATGTGATGAAAAATCAATGCCTAATCATAATGTGTGCAGTCACCTTGCCCAGAGTCATATATAGGAGAACTTCTGATAATTCAAACTTCTTGATAATTCAAACAAAATCCAGGGGTCCCTTCGAGTTTGAATTAACGAGAGTCGATTGTATTATTATTTATCATTCGTCTTGTTGTCCTTGGGTCTACGCGGTAAGTGCCTATGTGTGAACGGGCACCAATGTACATGTCATGACAATGCGCGACACAATGTAGCTCACAATGTCAAACGTAGAAGCCGTGAAAGGCAAGAGATAAACTAAGACAAAATCTGGTATGATAGCTACCCTATACTTAGGTACATGGGAGGAAGAACTTGAATGATAAGTGGAGAGAGAGAGAGAAATCCCGGCATATAATAATAATAATAATAATAATCATCATCATCCTGACTACGCCCGCTGCAGGGCAAAGGCCTCTCCCATGTTCCGTCAATCAACCCGATCCTGTGCTTGCCGCTGCCACGTTGTACCCGCAAACTTCTTCATCTCATCGGCCCACCTAACTTTGTGTCTCTCCCTCGCATGTTTGCCTTCTCTTGGAATCCAGTCAGTTACCCGTAATGACCAGCGGTTATCCTGCCTACGCTCTACATACCCGGCCCATGTCCATTTCTTCTTCTTGATTTCAACTATGATATCTTTAACACCCGTTTGTTCTTTGATCCACTCTGCTCTCTTCCTGTCTCTTAAGGTAACACATATCATATTCCTTTCCATTGCTCCCTGCATCGTCATATAATAATCGGCATATAATAATGCGGCATTTAATAATCGGTCACCATTAGAGGGGACTGTCAATGCGCAATATCGCTTGTGCATCACAACAGAACGTCAGTACACTAAACGGCTTCCCTCAGCTACGATGACTCGCAAAGACGTCATTCAAAAAAATAATAATAATTGACGTGACGCGTGATGTCGAAGAAGGACGTCCGAAGGACTTACGCTCCTGCGACTAGCGAGAACAAACGGCGCGCACGACCAGGCCCTATTGTGTAATACGTCACCTACACTTGTCGTTCATTCGTATATGGTCGGTGCGTGGTATGTGTCGGAAGGGGGTGTGTTGACGATCGCGTTCGCAAGGAATCACCCTGCTCCCACACGACGTTCGTGCAGGCCCGGGACTGTACACGCGAACCACGTACGCGCGTTTTCCACTCCTCGCATTACATCACCAAGGTCGCATGACGTGTGACGTACCAAGCAGTGACACGCTCGATTCGCATAGGCTTCGAAGCGGGGGACCTCTGTTTGTCGAATCCGATCCCACAGTCATTCGTCACGCGGATCGTTTTGCGCGGGAAAAGCCCTCACGTGGTGCGCTGTTGAGGCATGCGCTGCCGGCGATCGACGAATATACAGAGGAGGATGTTTTCGATGGGACAGGAAATGGACTGCGGTCAGGGAACGAGACCAATGGCTGCGGCCTCGTCGTCTGCTATACGAATGGCCCCCCGCGTATGTAGTTCGAAGCGATGGGTTGAACAGAACAAACTCGAACAAATGAATGAACTAGGCAGCAGGGACGTAGCCAGAAACATTTTTCGGTTTTTCAAGGGGGGGATGGGGGGAGGGGGGGGGGGGGGCAGAGGTTTCAGCCAGTCTTTATGTATGTTCGTCTGTGTGTTTGTATGTGTGGGTGTATATACATACATGCACAATTGAATTCCTTTTTATGATTTATTTATTATTATTTTTTTTTTGGGGGGGGGGGGGGGGGGAGGAGGGTGGTGCCCCGACACTGTGGATTTATTGTTAGTGCGCATTCGTTCTCACATGCTCAGATAGGAATGGCGTCCGTCTTGCCTGGTATTCCTATCTAAGTGACTTTCACTACATGTTGTGGTAGTGCTATTATATTGAATGTTCTCACGGAATTAATTTTTAATGCAAGAATAAACGTCAATAGTGTCTGACCTGTATGATTAATAAGCGGCACAAGAGTAAGCAGGCGTTGTGCCCCTCCAGGTGGCAGTTGCCAGCTTGCTCTCTCCCTCTTTCCTCTGTGTCCTTGTGTATCTGTGTATGCAAATCAAATAAATAAATAAATAGGCTTATAATTATGAGCAGCGGCGCCGGCAGTTCGTTCCGAACAGACAAAACCAGCGTGCTTTATGGAGAAAACAAGGCGAATATACGACACTTCCTTAGGCAGATAGTACTTACTTCCTAAGGTCCAGCTTAGTAAATGCCTCAGAAGTCAAGTGACAAATTTATCCACTCCGAAGAAGTGAACGATCGTCATTTTGACAGTGAAGTCGAAAGCTACGTCCATGTTATGTCGTGTACGTAACAGGTAGCGTTGAAGATGCGCAGTTATGGAATTTCGTTGCGTTGAGTGTCGGCTGCAAAGCTTTGCCGTATTGCACAGTCCTTTCTGCTTAAGCACGTTCGTAACCCTATGCATGCGCAGCAGCACGTCAGAGACATTGCAGTGCCGTGGGATTAATCCCTCGAAGAATAATTAGCGTTATAGCAATTCTAGCACATTTGTGCATATTTACCACTTCAAAGATTAGCAGCGGTCACCACATTCAACATATGTCGTTGTGCCTTTACACCTTAATCAAAGTTGTCGAAGAAAGTTCGGCAACGCGTTAATTGGCAACAGTGTCCGTAACCGGCGCTAAATCGACACCCAAGCGCTACACGGTGCCTCTGCAGCATCGAAATGCTTTACAAACTTTACGCAACCGCGCAACAGTCACATGGGCGTCCCGGCAAGTACGTATGTACTCGTATCGTGATCTAGCTGACAAGCAAGAAAACGCAGTGCTTGTGACGCGCACGTGCAATGTGCTGTGTCCTGGAACATTGCATTGTCTGATAACGAATGCGAAAGTGCGGATCAAGCATCCCTTGTGACTCCATTTCTTGTGGGGTGTTTCGATAAACTTAAGTGTTTTCCTCTCGACATGCATGTTGTGACGCATTTATCTTCAGCTTGCATTATGCTCTTGAATTGCGATATCCTCTGCAACCAACCAATGTCGTACATGCACGTGTATATTGATAGATGCCGTCATGTTCTTGCAGTTGCGCTTTTTCCCGATGCACTGCGTGCCTATGGTTGCAGCACGTTCCGGGCTTTGTGGCCGAATTAAACTCTTTCCGGTTTGTAAGATGTGCTTACCGTCTTCGCTAATGCAATGTTCAACATCACGATTCACTGCATGTGTCTTCGACTGTGCGCACTATATTTACGACGCCTCACCAACTGACACATGCCTTGCGGGCTTGAACACTCAGTCGTGAAGCCTTCTACACTGAAAATTTTAAATTTTGTATGTGTATGTATACACTCACACAAACACACGCACGAACATACATAAAAGGGCGGTAGAACCCCCCCTCTACGATAAAATAGAGAGGTTTAGTTTGTCCGCAAACTTCTTTGCGTTAGCGTTACACCAAATACCTTAGCCGCGTGAGCGTGAGAGGCTGGATAGGTGTCACCACCCGGCGGGGCGGAGATGAACCAAGCAAGCACAGAATTGCTATTGCCAAACACCGAGCGCATTCTACGTCTCTGCTGCTAAAAACTCTCGGCAGCGGCCTAATACCGAATGAGTTGCCCTTTTAAACTTGATTTCTTCAATCGCATTAGGCCTTAAACAAGCAAACGTGTCTGTAATTGCGGTTGCAAGAAACGTCACAAGATGTCGGTGCCGTCTTCCGGTAACCCGGTATTCCGTAAAGCCATTTGCGTATACCGGAACACCGGACAAGCTAAACAGCTTTAATATTCCGACTACGCCCCTGGTTACCGCTTTCTCGCGCTTTCTTGCGTTTTTTTTTTCTTTTTTTTTTTTTGTGCGCTCCTTGCTTTTTTTTTCTGTTCGGCAGCCACCTCCTGGAGAGTACAACAGACAGCAAGAGCTTGGGCACGCAAGCCGCTTGGAGGCCCTAGAACCATGCACTAGAGGGGGAACTATGGCGCTAGTGTCTATGGGAGCTGCAACGCATGGCACTTCAGCCAGCATGGGAATGATGGGTAGCACACGGAATTTGTCTAAGATTCGTTCTTGCGGCTCCGTTTGGCTCCGTGTGACCTGCATCCGCTTTGTTGCAAGACGAAGTTCAGCAAACGTTCAGCAGTTACACTTCACCACCTCGACCTTTCAGGCCTCACCAATTCAAATCAGCTCACAAAGTTCACAACGGTCCACTCTTTTATTCGACACAAAACCAAAACACAACGATAAAGAAAGCCACAAGTGCGTCCGAAGCCCGCAGGCACGAAGACTAGGCAAATCCGCGAACTACCCATCATTCCCTTGGTGGTTGAACGATCGCAGCGCAAGAGTTGCCCTCTAGTAAATTGTAGGAAACTCTATGCCCAGCACTCAAGCTCTCTAATAACAGTACGGCCTTCGGCACATCATCGTATCAAAGCGCTCGCACGCGAGGGAAAAGTACGGCTCGAAAAAAACTGACCCAAATGTGAGCATCGGTGTAATGCAGCCTGCGCAGATACGCGCTACAGCTTCATTGGGCCACTATGATAAGCGTATATAAAGCTGTACAGTGCAGTCATATTCTGTTTTTCCCCCCCAGCTACCGACAAAGCGGGCAACGCGATAATACCGGAAGCGAGAAAAGCCGGCTGCGCTGAGCACGTGCCCTCCATCTCAAAAAAGCGAAAACAGTTAAGCGCTGATAGTACGGCGTCGACCATCGTAACGGTCGCCCTTCCCGGAAAGCCAGACCACACACACACACATGCGGGCCCATGCATGCAAAGATGACGACATCATCCCCGGCAAACCCGAGTATAAGGTGCCATTCGTTATTCGCTACAAGACGCTCGAAAACAAGCTCGACTCGGGACGGCAGCGCGGTCTCGTCTGCATGCGGTTGCGTCACGAGATAATATTGCAAAACAGCTTTGCTTCGTTTGCCGTCGTATATAGGGTTACGTCTGCCCTTCCGCTGCTGCCTCTTCTCGCACAAGACGTCTACAGAACGTCTGCAGCGCCACGACCTTGGAGCGGCGGCTCGCCGGCAGAAACTTTCCCGCCGAATGGATCGCGCGCGTTTTGACCAGGCAAGCGCTTCAGGGGAGAGAACCACCGCTTCAACCTAGCTCGTCAAATGTCCACGCCTCTTAACCCTCGTCCCATCTCGTGTTCGCATCAAGCGGCTGCTCTGCTGGCGGTTGTAGTGTAATCCCACATGGGTGGCTCTTGATGGCCCGCAGCATGTGGCCGCCATTTCCAAGAAAAGGCGTTCAAGTGCGGCCATGTGACTGCGACACACTTGCGTTGGACTCGTACAGGCCTGCATTTAAGCCGTCTTCGCCACCTCCGTGCAACAGGCCTCAGGCCTGGCCGTCCAACTGGCCTTGGTCGTTGGGTTCACGGAACGTTCCAACGCTCGCCGTTAGACTTCATACATGAAGCAAATTTGTATTTGTGTTTATGACACCGCGTGGTACTATGCCTTAGGGCAGGCTTTCGCAATAATAATGAAAAAGAGTTCGGCAATTGCGGTGCCTGCCGATAGTGATTGCCCTTAACTTCTCAGAGACACCGTTTCTTTGACGTTCGTCCGTGCCGCATAGGCAAGCGCTCTATAGGTCTTATTCTCAAGCGTGGAGCCTTCGAGGCGCGGAGGATTCAATGGTACCTTTTCGTAATAGTGTGTCATTGGCCGCTGTTGTGACGTATAGAGAGCTTGGTGATGCTGCACCTGTCAAGGGCAAGTATATCTCAAGGCTAATATGCGCCCAATCATCATAATCGCCGGGCACAATCAGTGCCCACAACCACTAGAAGATAACGCCACGCACTAGATCAGTGTAATGCCCTTTTCCTTCATGGTCATGACTTTGAATGGCTCTGCATTTCGTCGCTCTTTTAGCACCAAGCGTCGCTTCACGTCAGATTTCTCCTCTACGCGTAAGCAACAAATTCCCGCAGCTAAGACGGGCGTTCATTTTTTTGTGCCCGCGATACTGGCTCATTTACCGGTTCTGCCAATTAGCGTTTTCCTCTTTTCTGTCCGCGGCTCCTTCACTGTATGTATACGGCAATTACAGCTTCAGTAACAGCCTCGACTCACGCAGTGGCTTACGCCGGTGAATCAGAGCCGGTCTACACGCCAAGTGCTTTCCGTTTCAGAATTAAAGCGCATCAAAGCGAGCGTTTCAGCTTTTGATGGTGTATTACTGCAAAATAGAAATGAATACTCGTAGGTTAACTGATTATGTCGCAAAACTTGCGATAAGGCCGCGAATTGTTCCCATAAAAGCGACGGATAATTCAAGATAGAGGTCGTGTGCTTCGGAACTATAATAGCCAACCTACCGGGCTCAGCCCAGGTTAACCCCCCTGCCTTTCTTCTACTCTTATTCTCTCTCTCTCTCTCTACTTTGTTGCAGAGGCAAATGACGATATCAAATGAAATATAAAAGCTGCGAAAAAATCACTAATGATTCTCCGACATCAGTGTCGTTTACGCGCGAATCGCCTTGTAATTGAAAGTTTTGAATGGTATTAACAATATGAGCCTCCTTGATATCTTCAAATTACAATGCATTGTGAGGCTTCAAGCGCGCCCACTCGTGTGAGGCCCACGAGTTCAGACTGCAACCCATTGTTGTGAGCAAATTGTGAAAGGCTGGGAACACGTCTTATGGTATATGGGAAAATACGTCGCGGGTTCGCGGGTCGCGGGTTCGATTCCGGCCGCGGTGGTTGCATTTCAGTGAAGGCAAAATTTTGATAGAGACCCGTGTACTGTGCGATGTCGGCGCAAGTTAAAGACCACCACATGTTCGAAATTTCCTGAGCCCTCCACTACGGCGTCCCTCTCACAATCATATCGGGATTTTTGGACGTAAAACCCCAGATATTGTTATGCTGACCGACGCAATATTTCGAATATTTTATAGTCTAATACTGGAACGATGTTTAATTCAAAGTATCATACACATTATGATTGGTCAGAATGGAATATAGCATCGGTTTGTTCGACTGAAATGTACATTGAAGAACCACGAAGGGTGAAATTAATCCGCAGACCTCGATCATGTCAACCCTCATAACCTAAATATGATCTACGTCTCTGCCTTTCCTCTCTTTCCGGCTTTCCTTCTTTTCAGTATCGGTTGTTAAAGCCCACGAAAAGAAAAAAAAAGGAAGATATGTAAATAAAGTATTTTTTTTATTTATATACGAAAAAAAAATTGAAGGACACTTTGTACATTCCAAAGTGTGTTCGGCGAAAACTTGTGGCCATTCGACTGACTATGCCATGTCTTTTTGTTTTGTCGGACGGACGGATGGACGGACACGAAATGACGGACGGACGGACACACGGACGGAGGGACGGACGGACATGGACGGAGAGACGGACGGACACGGACGGATGGACGGACTGACACGGGTGGACGGACGGATGGGCAGAAACGGACGGATGGACGGACGGATGGACGGACGGATGGAGACAGACGGAATGGTCGGACAGACGGACACACGGATGGACGGATGGATGGACGGACGGTCGGACAGATGGACGGACGGACGTGATCATGAGACATTAAAGGCTTTCGCCTTAAAAGCTACGAAACTACTACGAGAAGTCTTGAAGAAGCAGACGTGCACCTTGGGTGTTGTGATGCAAATTCTTCTTATGGTTCGTAACGGCCCCTCTATGGCTGAGCCACTGAGAGTCTTATTGACAAAGCATTTGGTTTAACAAACCAACACACGAGACATTTAATCAAGAATTAAAGTGAAAACTATATATGCACACAAAATTACACTTAGTAAAAAGTTCACTGCACACGGTAAACCACTCCTAATTACAACCAAAACGTAAGTTCAATGATCTAAACTAGATAGTCTAGCTCTAACGCGGCTGAGCGGCCGAGCGGAGAAGAACCAGAGTTCAGTCTGACCAACACACGGATGCTTGACTGGTCGAGTTGACGTGGGCTGGCTGGCGACGACGATAGAGCGGCGGCTGGTGGGCGAGACGTTGAGATGCCAGGGGCAGACGGGGACACGGACGGACGGACGCCGGACGGACGTGAGCATGAGACATTAAAGGCTTTCTCCTTAATATGGGAAGGTAGGCTACGTAAGAGTCGACTTGTTTGCCATAGCCGCACAGACAACCTTCATGGCTATGAAAATAAATAAATAAATAAATAAATAAATAAATAAATAAATAAATAAATAAATAAATAAATAAATAAATAAATAACACGTATACGTTTTATTTTAAGGCGAAAAAAGCAAATTTAAAATTGGACAAACACGGCAGAGTTCTTATCGGCAGCTAAAGAACCAAATACAGGCTAATAAGGTTTATATGGCACGATATGAAATAAATAACAAAGCCCCCCAACCCAATTCTTTTTCAACATCCTTTCATTTCTTGGCCCATGATTCACGGAATCCTTAATGCATTTGTATTTATGTACACTCAAGCGGATCCTTGAGAAGCGTGCTTGCGTTGTCTATACCGAAGGCGACCCGCTTCCCGTTGCTGCAGCTGCACATCTCAGGTCCGCATTATCAGCGATACTACACTGCGCCCGTGCAAGCTTCAGCATTCGAGCTAAGACGCGGACCGAAGACGCGTCTTTATCGGCTCGCGTGACCTATACCACTCACGGCGGCGGCTGCATGCACTGCTGGCTAAGTCGACAGCACGATCAGTCGTATGATGTCGTCGTCGCTTGGCGCAACGCAGGCAAAACCACGTAGAGCATAGCCATCTGTAGCATATTGAGCGCGCGCTCGCGCCAACGAGAAGTCTTCTTCCTCTGGTTCTTCGAGCACCTTGATGATGATATTAAGTGCGGAGCGCTTTAGGGGCCGGGGCTGTCGTATGCTGTCGTCGCTTGGAGTAACGCAAGCAGAACCACGTATAAAAACAAAAAGAGGAAGCAAGCGATAAATGGAAGGAGATACAAAGAAAGAGAAAAAGATGCGAAGAAAAATAGAAACAAATTGAAATGAAGAGAGAAAAAAAGACAGAATAAACCGGCAGATCCCACGCGTTGTGGGACTCGATGTAATGCGAAGCAGCCAGCAAGAAGCAAATCATGCTGCACATAACACTCATGTCATGATTTACATTTTAGGACCTCTCCTTTATGTTAGCCACATCGTCACGTCGCGCAATACCCATCTTGGTGTATACCTACGCTAGCAAAGTGGACGCAAGCGCACCATGAGCATGACAGGTGAATGGCGTTGTACATGACATGCAATTCGTGATTGTCATGTTACCAGCTGTCACTTATGTTCGTCATACAGTCACGTCACGCAATACCAATTCTGGTGTATATCAAGCAAGCGAAACGGCCGCGAGCACGCCATGAGCGCGGCATGCAAGTCATGTTGTACATTACATGCACATCATGGTTTTCATATTACCACCTGTCAGTTATGTTGGTCATGCAGAAATGTCTCATCATACCAGTTTTTGGATATATCATGTTAAGCAAACGGCCACAGGAGCACCAGGGTCATGTCATGTAAATTATTTCGTTCATGACAAGTTAGTCATGATCTTTATATCACCAGTCAGTCATGTGCGTTATACAGTCATTTTATGCTATACCAATTTTGGTACAAATCCCATTAACGATACGGTCAGGAGAGCAAAAAGTCGTAGGCGGCTAGATAGATAGATAGACAGATACGCTCAAAGTCACCGAAGTTCGCTAAGAAATGCTTCGCATTTAAATGACTGGAAAAGAGAACAAGAAAGAAAGAGAGGAGGAAAGAAAGAGAAAACCGAAGAGAAACAAAGAAGGCTGCCCAGCTCTGCACTTCCTTCAGGCTTGACGCCACTAGAGCGAAGCTGCCTCAATTTTTTTTAATGAGGCAGCGTTCAAAAAACCCATGGAACGACGACATAAATGCCACGTTCACGCACGCCTGCAAACTCAGCTGCTCTGGCTGGCCGAATATCAATAGATAGAGCGGAATATCAAAACCAGCACGCCTACAGCGCAAGTTTGATGCCCCGAATGATTGTGAAGTATTTTATTGGGAGAACAAGCGGATGCAGCTACGACAACACCATTTTCGCAGCACATAATGACCTTTGAGCAGCTTCGCATAACAAAAAAATAGCGTGTGAAGCTACCACAAGGATTAAAGAAATGTGCGAAATAAAGTTGGTGTCTACAATGATTCTGAACGAGGCAGACGTTTCCCTTGTCAGCAGGATAATGCTATCACTAGGATAAGCAAATCTCCCAGGATAGGTCTAAACAGCAGCTTTGGCTGCCAGACCAAACTTTCCATACATGGTGATACATATTCTGCTAGCACACGACCATTAGCGCTGTAGACATGACGAGTAATTGGAATTTGGTTAAAGGCAAAATGATGCGACTTAGCATAAGGAAGAGGAAACCTTGCTTCGCGCCATGCTCCGACATGCATGTGCATCTCGCCATGCTCCGAGACTTACATGCATCTATCTATGTGGGTTAAGCAGGAAGAACCATAGAGTTTCCTAAAATTAACTAGAGGGGACTCTGGCGCTGCGCCACCACAGGAGATGACGTCAGTACTAACCCCCCCCCTTAAAACTATATGGGAAGAACAGACAGGCTGGCCGGACACGCGACACCACAGGGAGATGACAAGGCGCCTTTGACAAAGATAGGTCCACCTATCGAAACGTCGGCCAGCCTGTCTGAGGCACTTCCTCTGTTCTTCCTGCTTAACCCACTACGTGTTTCCATTTGTCGGCTCCGATCTTGATTTTGGAGTTCCATGCATCTATCTATGAAATTCTTGCCCTCATATATAGCAAAATCTAAACACAGAAAACAGCCGCGCTAAAATTTCGCATTACGGAGAATCGTGATCGTCTCAATGTTTCTTGTTTCCCCCCCCCCCCCCCCCCCCAAATGAATAAAAGCTGACAATTGAAGCTGTAAGACCATAAATCGATTTCTTGTTTTCGTCGCAGATAAGAAACCTATATTGAGTATAACAGTCTCGAACACCTTCTCGTGGTATTTAGCTTGCGCCGCTAGACACCTTTGGAGCCATACTGTGGAAGAGCCACGTTTTCATAAGTTTTCTGTGTCGTAAAGGACGTTCGTTTATGCCAGATACGAGTCGTTAAAGATAAGCGCTTATCGCAAATAGCCGCTCGTATATATCCAAGGAGCGGGGGTAATTCCACTGAATGCACAACGTCTCGCCGCTTGGTGGTCGCGCATATTCGGTGTGAATATTCAGATATGCTTCAATAAAGGCGGTACTATAAACTCAGTGTAATTTTTTTTTAATTTCAATTACTGCGCATGAGACGCAGGGTTGCAAATACTGTGACGTATTAAAACGAAACGAGCTCGTTGTCGTTAAAATTCGCTGCTTACCACGTTGTTATGATATCTCTTTTGATGCAGTAATATTTCGTCTATGCAAGAGCGCGGAAAACAATATATCTTTGTGATCGCTGTGCAAAGAAAATTACGGAATATTAATCCTGAAGTTACTGATTATAAGCAGCGACCGCTGTATCTGGGGCCCATTTGCATGAAGCTGACACGGCGGGGGACTGCCCCGCGTATAATACTGCCCCGCGTGCCGCAGGTTGCCGATCCCTGCTCTAAGACTGTTCAATCCATATATATTCAATGATTAATAATAATGATGGCACATACATTTCAATGAAACAGTCGACGCGGGTGCTGGAAGAACGGTTTGAAGCGAAACTCTGTAGTGCTTACTCGAGTAAACGTTTGTTTGAAACTCAAAGACACGGGAGGTGGGTCAGAGGTGTTGCGAGCGGGTGGAGCAGCCGGCAGCTGCGGGTGCTGCCGCGAGCATGCTGCGGGTGAGGGAGAGTGACGTCAGCGCGCACCTGCGAGGGAAGCGTGCGAGGGGAGCGTGACGTCAACGCGCAGCTGTGGCGTGACCTACTTGGCAACGCTCCAACACCTATGGCGAGGGAACGTGCGTTGCGGCGCATTCGTACGGAGGCACGTAACGTACGGCGTTACACACGTTAGTCAAAGAGCTGCTTCGCATCTAATAATGATGGCACTATACATTTCAATGAAACAGCGAAGCCGCTGGATTACAAAGAAGCCTTCGCCTCGCCAAATATTTTAGCTGGTTGAATGAAGTGGGATTTGAATGAAGTGGGTGAGTGAAGTGGGAGGAGTGGCTGGAGTAGTAACGGGCTTAGTGGTGAGTGGTGGGAGTCGTGGCACCTACCACTTTCCAATCTACGTCGGCTCCCGGACATGAAAGTCTCTGCTAAAAATAGCTTCGCTGTTGAAAGAAAAACTTGCCACACCGTATAGCGTTACAACTCGTGCATTGCCGTCGTGGCGCATGGCAGTGAATACACCGCTACATGTTCCGATTCTTCGTGTCCGACACTTAGAGACGGCTTGCCGCCTTACACGACGCACGCTAAAGTCCCATACGGTCATTTTGTTTTTCTAAACGAATGTTCTTATCAATTATAAATTTTGATGGCGGCGTTGTCGTACACAAATAACCCAGCACCGGCGCCGGATCGAATGGATTGCTTGAGAGTAGAGAAATGTGACCTTTGAAGGTGCGCCGCGGTCGCATGCGTATTTGCATGCGCCGTTTTCAAATAAATAAATAAATAAATAAATAAATAAATAAATAAATAAAGAACGAAAGAAAGAAAGAAAGAAGAAAGAAAGAAAGAAAGAAAGAAAGAAAGAAAGAAAGAAAGAAAGAAAGAAAGAAAGAAAGAAAGACAAGTTGTAAGTCATGCACGCACACGCCGAGCATCCCTTGCCCCAAATTTGCCGACAGATGAAGGGCTCCTGAATTTTTTAATAGGTGTTAGGTTAAAGGTATAGCGCGCTACGAATTAAAACTCATTCCCTCGCGAAAAATGCGAACGCGAGGGGACCAGAAAGCCACTCCATTCGCCCGAAGCTCTTCGCCCGCTACACACTGACACACTCGGGCCTCGTGACGGACCCTTTAGTTGGTCGACATGGCAGCTGACGAGCGGAGCTGTCCGTGCTATCATATATATACCCCACTCGTTCGTCGCGTTTCCCTTCTTATACGGCCACGTATCGTGGAATTACTCGGTACCGGCCATGGCCAGCTCGCAGCGGAAACCCGCTAACGGCGCACAAGACGCGCAATAACCGAGGCCGGCCGGTCGGCCGGCACGCTGGCGTGGGCCGCGGGCCACGCGTTATAGGGTTGCGCAAAGGGTCAAGCTCCGGGTCCCACAGGCAGAGCCGCGTCGAGTACGAAGCACTAATAGGAAGCGACGGTGCCGCTATATAGCTCGCGTGCCTTGTCGGTCTTCTCGAGTATGATGGGATGCGACATGCTAGCAAGAACTGCAACTCCTGAAAAAAGAAAAGATGACTCCGTATTTATCGATCTACGTCCTTTATTCAATGCAATACATTGAGCGATAGCCCGCCATTTGCGCACCGAGAGCTGTTGAATTGCTTGACTGATCAAGCGATAGATAGATAGATAGATAGATAGATAGATAGATAGATAGATAGATAGATAGATAGATAGATAGATAGATAGATAGATAGATAGGCAGACAGACAGACAGACAGACAGACAGACAGACAGACAGACAGACAGACAGACAGACAGACAGACAGACAGATAGATAGATAGATAGATAGATAGATAGATAGATAGATAGATAGATAGATAGATAGATAGATAGATAGATAGATAGATAGATAGATAGATAGATAGATAGATAGACGGACGGACGGACGGACGGACGGGTTTTAAAGTCCCAAAGTAGCGCTTGGGCGAGTTGGTGCATATCGTTTCGAATTATTTCGGCGAGTTTCCGATATATGTTAACCAATAACAACAGCGCAAACGACGAGGACAAGGATCTTTACCGTCCTTCTTTCATGCGTTGTTAAGGCTATAGCGTACTCTCTCTCTCCCCCAGTAGTAACGCCATTTCGCGCGCGCACTAGACGTTTCTGTTCTTTCTTATACGCTCTTACCTTCGTCCTTTGCCAATTGCGAAGTAGTCAACCGGGCGTGACCACATTTATTCCGACTCCCTTTCCTTCACTTTCTACCTCTGCACTCGACGGTTGCTTTTGAATTGCAATAAACACTTACGCAATAACTATGTAGCAAGCGCTGTTAGGTGTCAGGCGTTCTTTGTATACGGGCTTCAAGCCCATCTGCCAGCGCTGCGCGCCTCGGCATGTTCTTCCGAGCAACAATGCCATTGCTATCGTATAACAAGACTTCGCGGCACTTCGAATACCGAAGCGGAGCTCAGACATGCGTTTTTCGTATGTTTATTCGAGGATAATTTTATGCCCGGCTCACACAAACGTAAATTCGTCTTCTTTTTCCTCTCTTCAGCGCCGGAAATCGAGCTTGTACACGTCGGCCGCCAGGGCACCGCTGTGTAGTACGGAAATGTGATGATAAATCTGCGACTTTTAATATCTTTTCGATTTTTCACGTACAGTGAGAAAGAATATAAACCCTGTGACGCAGCACGCCAGGTTCACTCGCTGTTTACCGGGCACGTTGGCCTGCAGAATCATATTGCAGAAGCGAATCGAATTCCGCTGCGTTTATACCCATTGCGTAATCGCAATCGACCGTGCGCAGGAACGTTATTGGAAAACTGATATGAGCCAGTAAGAGCTGCTGAACATCTTTCTGACGGCCGCGTCTTATACTGTTGTATACCGAATCTCCGCATTGCGTAAAGCCCTCGTCTCTCCGTGCGTTTGACTCTTTCTCCATTTCTTCGTTTGTTTATCTCAGCAGCAAACAACATAAATTTGCAGACATCCGTAAACGTCCATGGCAGTCAACCTCAAAGGAAGTCTTGGGAGACGCAATGGTCGAAAAGTGAACGATACAAGTTCACCCCTTCACTATTCGCTTGTGCCGAAGTAATAGCTCCGTCCGTTTGAATCGATCCCGCAAACTGTATCGCTCTCTCGCTACGATATTAATCATCATAATCGTCATCATCATCATCATCATCAGCCTGACTACCCCCCACTTCAGGGCAAAGGCCTCTCCCATGTTCCGCCAATCAACCCGGTCCTGTGCTTGCTGCTGCCACGTTGTACCCGAAAAATTCTTAATCTCATCTGCCCACCTAATTTCCTGTCTCTCCCTCGCGCGTTCGCCTTCTCTTAGAATCTAGTCTATTACTCTTAATGACCAGCGGTTATCATGCCTACGCGCTACAGGCACTGCCCATGCCCATTTCTTCTTCTTGATTTCGACTAAGCTGTCCTTAACACCCGTTTGTTCAATGACCGACTCTGCTCTCTTCCTGTCTCTTAAGGTTACACCTATCATTTTCCTTTCCATTTTCCTTTCGCTACCATATTAATGTCTACTTATTACAAAACTTCTCTACGTGTGCCGTTCCGTCGCTGCGCGGAGTCAGAAAACATCCCGGTAAACTTCTTCATAGTTATTTCCTTACTTATACTATACGACTATGTTCATCCCATCTGAACTCGTTTATGGCCGTTTGAATTTATTCTCTAGTTACCCTTTTGCTGATGAACTAAGTTATCGATGTGGAGATTCCAACGACAAACCTATCATACGATCTACCGTCGCATAAAAAAAAAAGACAAACTACTACTCTTTGGTTGCGCATACGAAACATCGCTCGTTCAATCAGTCTGGCCTTCGTTCATCTCAGAAGAAGAAGAAGAAGAAGAAGAACAAGACACGCAAAGGCAGCGACACCAAATTTAACACAGTGCGCGCCAATTCGATTTATAGTGTGCAGTATGTGAAAACATTTCACTGTCTTATCCTCCTGTTTCCACCCTCCTATTCCTGCTTCCAAAACCTCATTGCAGAGATCGAACTGCGCGCATAACTTAAACTGCGTGAAGAGAGAAGCAGCGAGTCTGAATGAATCTATACTGGCCTGCAAGGAAACAAAAGACAACCGACAAGGATATCTGGGAAGCTAGCGTCCCTATGAATGCTCGTGGGACGTCTTAAATAGAATGGCTAAGGCACTGAGCAGAGCCATAGACGGCGAGTCAGTGCAACGGCATGAGCTAACCTTTGCGTCTGTTGCTACTGCTTCTTCTTCTTCCTCTACGCTGTTTGTTTTTTTCTCTCGACACGTGGTTCTGTCAGCGCGGAACCCGCCGGGTTTTTTTCCGCTGCCTCAGCGACTGTCGCTTCGACTGCTCGCGCGACGCGCGGTCTCGCGTCTCCCGAGTGGCTTCGCGTCGGCCTCGCCTCGTCTCCGTCAATTGCGTGCAGTACGTGCCGCAGTGGCGCGGCTGCCCTCGTTCACTCACTCACTCACTCACTCACTCACTCACTCACTCACTCACTCACTCACTCACTCACTCACTCACTCACTCACTCACTCACTCACTCACTCACTCACTCACTCACTCAGCTCGCATCAATCGATCAGAAATTACCACCGATGGCTGCAGAGGTGCGAGTAAACGCTGAGTTAAGCGTTGATAAGATTTTCTGGCTGGGCGTCAAGAGGTATAAGCACAGTACAAGTCCCGCCAACTTGAGGCGAGTTGTAAAGGGGCTGGTAGTTAAAACTTTAGCGAGTCCGCATTGCTTCAAGAGAGGATGGTTCGTTGCATTGTGTGAGATTATTAAATGCGAAGCATTTCTTAGCGAACTTCGGCGACTTTGAGCGTATCTAGCTATCTATCTATCTATCTATCTATCTATCTATCTATCTAGCCACCTACGACTTTATGCTCTCCTGGCCGTATCGTTAATGGGATTTATACCAAATTTGGTATGGCATAACATGACTGTATGACGAACATAAATGGCTGGTCATATCATGAAAATCATGACTAACTTGTCATGAAAAGTATGATTTACATGCCACGCTCATGACGCGCTCGCGGCCGTTTCGTTAGCTTGATATACACCAAATTTGGGATTGAGTGACATGACTGTATGACGAACATAAATGACAAGTGGTAATATGAAAATCATGACTTCATGAGCGACATGACTTGCATTCCACGCTCATAGCGCGCTCGCGGCCGTTTCGTTAGCTTGATATACACCAAATTTGGTATTGAGTGACATGACTGTATGACGAAGATAAATGACTAGTGGTAATATGGAAATCATGACATGTCATGAGTGACATGACTTGCATTTCACGCTCATAGCGCGCTCGCGGCCGTTTCGTTAGCTTGATATACACCAAATTTGGTATTGAGTGACATGACTATATGACGAACATACATGACAAGTGGTAATATGGAAATCATGACTTGTCATGTGCGACATGACTTGCATGCCACGCTCATGGCGTGCTCGCGGCCATTTCGTTAGCTTGAGATACACCAAATTTGGTATTGAGTGAGATCACTGTATGACGAACATAAATGACTAGTGGTAATACGGAAATCATGACATGTCATGAGCGACATGACTTGCAATCCACGCTCATGGCGCGCTCGCGGCCGTTTCGTTAGCTTGATATACACCAAATTTGGTATTGAGTGACATGACTGTATGACGAACATAAATGACAAGTGGTAATATGGAAATCATGACATGTCATGAGCGACATGACTTGCATTCCACGCTCATGGCGCGCTCGGGGCCGTTTCGTTAGCTTGATATGCACCAAATTTGGTATTGAGTGACATGACTGCATGACGAACATAAATGACAAGTGGTAATATGGAAATCATGACTTGTCATGTGCGGCATGACTTGCATGCCACGCTCATGGCGTGCTCGCGGCCGTTTCGTTAGCTTGAGATGCACCAAATTTGGTATTGAGTGACATGACTGTATGACGAACATAAATGACTAGTGGTAATATGGAAATCATGACGTGTCATGTGCGACATGACTTGCATGACACGCTCATGGCGTGCTCGCGGCCGTTTCGTTAGCTTGAGATGCACCAGATTTGGTATTGAGTAACATGACTGTATGACGGACATAAATGACTAGTGGTAATATGGAAATCATGACATGTCATGAGCGACATGACTTGCATTCCACGCTCATGGCGCACTCGCGGCCGTTTCGTTAGCTTGATATACACCAAATTTGATATTGAGTGACATGACTGCATGACGAACATAAATGACTAGTGGTAATATGGAAATCATGACGTGTCATGTGCGACATGACTTGCATGACACGCTCATGGCGTGCTCGCGGCCGTTTCGTTAGCTTGAGATGCACCAGATTTGGTATTGAGTAACATGACTGTATGACGGACATAAATGACTAGTGGTAATATGGAAATCATGACATGTCATGAGCGACATGACTTGCATTCCACGCTCATGGCGCACTCGCGGCCGTTTCGTTAGCTTGATATACACCAAATTTGGTATTGAGTGACAAGACTATATAACGAACATAAGTGGCAGGTGGTAACATGAAAATCTTGGCATGCATGTCATCTACAATGCCATTTACATGCCACGCTCATGGTGCGCTTGCGTCCAGTTCGCTAGCTTGACATACACCAAAATTGGCATATCGCGATGTGACTGTATGACGAACACAAATGACCAGTCGTAACATGTAAAACATGACATGCAAATTATGTAAAGCATGATTTGCTCCTTCCTGGCTGCTTCGCATTACATCGATTCCCACAGTACGTGGGATCTGCCGCCTTTTTTTTGAGCTAGTTTGTATAGGTTATAGGATGCCATTCTACAGCAAGAGCTGCATTTCCGAAAGCGGTTCACTGAAGCTTCAACGCCTTTGCAGTAATGACACCTATGATATGGCATCAGCATTAGTCAAAACCGAGGAACATTTTTTAATGTCTGTGCTGTACCACTGTAGTTAAATAATAAAAAAAGGAAGTTGATTGTTTACCTGAAGCTTCACCGACTGAACATGATATAATGATAAGAAAATCAAATAAAAAAAAACAAGCAAACAAAATTTCCGGTTTCCGGATTTGGGCTGCACTTAAACGAAAACAAACATTTGGGCAAAAAAAGGGTGTTTTTGTTTCTGGCCACTATGAAAACATCTATACAAAAAAAGAAGTATGAAGCTCATTCAGCGCAGTAGTTGTTTAACTACGAATTGGTTTCGTGAACAAGTCGCACCTGAAACTTCAAACCAATAATGTCAAAGACGTATCCGTATGAACTTTGTGCACAATTTCTTACGCCTCACTTAAAGCACCATACTCAGACTAACCTGCGCGGTACATTGGTCATTACGTTGCTAAAGAATGCCCACCCAATGCGCTAATGAATAAACACGGTACGCAAACAAGCGCACCGTGTTTGCAGGCCACTAAGTGTTTACGCAGCGAGGGGCGTGTTTACTGCAGTGCTTTGTTTACGCGTGTTAAGGGAATGAAGGTGAGCGACGTTAAGGAGGGCACGTTAGGGCCCGCACAGTGCACGCTGCTCACGAGATAAGAATACACGTAGAGGCGGCTGTTCACAAGGCTCGGCGCGTCTGTGCTCCGTCTCTCTTCGCTTCACGAAAATAGTAGCGTAGCGACTCGCGGAAGCAAGCATAGCACGGACCGCAGTGTTGCGTGCAGGGATCGGAGAAGGCGTTGTTTCACGAAGATTTTCTTCACTAATACACTGCCTGTGGTAGTGCGGAGAGAGAGATAATTTATTAGGAGTGGTCGGCCTGAGGCTTGTGCGCTCTGGACCTGCTGCTCTGCTCAGGATAAAAGGGAAAGGGGGGAAAAGAGTGATGAAGAAGATAGTGATGTGAACAGGATGAGGTAATGGCGTACGGATGCCCATTAGGCGTGCGCACGAGGGGGGGCAGAGGGGGCGGCCGCGCGCCCCATTTAAGTTACCTAAGAGGGGGGGGGGGGGGGGGGCAAAGTTGGCCCTATACATTGACTTAATAGGTGAGGGGGGGCGCTGCAACGAACCTTCGCCCCCTCCCCCCCCCCCTGAAGGGGAACCCTGCGCACGCTATGCGGATGCCCAATAACCACCACGGTAGCACAGTGGTTTTCTCAGACTAGTGCCCTGTGAAGTAGTCTTCTGAAAGCCTATAAATACCCTTGCAGCAGTTGCTGACGCAGTCTGCTCGGGCATTGCGGATAATAGGTTAGTTTCACTGAGAGTTTTCCCACCGATGCCTGCAAACGTTGTAACCAGCATCTTGCGTATAGGCGCGCACGCCAAGCAGGGAGTTGCACCATGGAAATCCCAGTCAATTACTAGTTATCCGCGGCAATCGTTTCCACCGCTCACGCAAAATCACATTTCTTTATAGGCGTTCGCGTCACGGGACTGCTTAAAGAGCGCGAAGGGAAGGATACAACCTCACGCTAATCCTTCTTCGTTAACTTTGGTGTGTGCTTGCGTTATAGCTTTCTATACATTTTAAGCGATGCGGCACAATTCACCTCCTGGTTGTCGCTCAGACACGTGGCTCCCACGCTCTGTCCTCTTCGTGTAACTGCTGAATGAGCCCCATGTTTCTAAGATCCATCTGTTTTTGTTTCATGAGATCGGCCACTTATCTGCTTGCGACCATCGAACCTATGAAGCTGGCTAGCTATTTAAACCGCTGCAGTTTGATTACCTGTCAAACACGCGTCAAACACGCGTTAGCTGAAGGGTGTCGGCATCACGCTGAAAATTCGTTCCACGATTCAGGCTGCTGTCTTGTTGTCTGACTCGCTTACTCACTTTTCGCCAATTCACTCATTCCTTTGCTTCTCTAATTACTCATTTGATCGCTAATTACTCCTTCGCTAGCACTAACAACGATTTTTTTTTGCGCTGTCACTCACTCATTCATAAACTATTAGCATACTATATGCTCGACAGCTGCTGGCTCGCTCGCTCACTCACTCACTCTCACTCACTCACTCACTCACTCACTCACTCACTCACTCACTCACTCACTCACTCACTCACTCACTCACTCACTCACTCACTCACTCACTCACTCACTCACTCACTCACTCACTCACTGATTCAAACTCTCGCCACACATTCACTCATTCAAACATACGCCACCCACTCAGGCACTTACGTGCTCCTTTACTTATTAACCCACTAGCACAAGCACACTCGATCACTCACGTGCGCGCTTATCTACTTATTCGCTCTCTGACACACACACACAGTCATTACTTCTCATTCGCACACTCTCTCACCTCATGCATTCACTCTCTCTAGCGTCGGACAGTTCTGCACGCAACATCCTACAGTGCGGGAGTGGCGAACTGCACTGTCGCTGCTCCGCGGGGAGATCAGAACGGCGAGTTCTGCATTGCGAAGACGGGGTCTCTTCCACGTGTTGTTTCCGGCACGCCGGTTAGGCTAATCACGTTGTCGACGGGTGCCTTCGCGAACGGGGGCCTTCTTTCTCGTCTCCCCCGCGTATAGAGCGTGGACGCCGAGCGAGGCGTGCGGGGCCGATTGACGGCGTCTGCTGCTGCTCTCGCGCTGCGGGAAACCTTGTAGTAGAGGGCGACGATAACTCAGAGCGGCGCTGCCCTGTTGCCATGCGCGCCCCGTCTCCTCCGTATTGCTCGCCGAAGCTAATAGCGGGGTCACCTCTCGCGCCGTACCTAGCGTCAGCGCGCAGATGCGCGAGCGCAGCAATCAGCTTTTGTAGATAGGTGGCGAGGGTGGCGATGGGGGGGAGAGGGTGGCACTATACCCGTACTCTCAAGTGTTTACACCTATCGCGTCTGCCGTGATAATGTAAGGGAATTACTCGGTCTTATTTCGTTCAGCTGATTGCCACAGTCGAGCCCGCATGTACAGAACCCCCCACATAACGAATCATTGTGTACATCGAACAGATGTAAAATACTCTTGAACATATTTTCGATACGTGAAACATTTTATATGTCGAATTACCTGTATACAGAACTCTTTCGTTATCCCCTATAGAGCAGAATATCGCCCAGGCCGACCTTATTGCCTTTCTGTAAATAAAGCTCTTCTTCTCTCTTTCTATCTCTCTCTCCCTTCAAATTCCATATGTCCGGGTATGATTGTATACATACGTGGAAAAAAAAAAACATTGTTCTTGACTCTCCGTCCACCCACCTCCATCATTTGTGAACAGTGACCGATGGTGTACCTCCCCGTATTTAGTCGCACACAGCCGGCACTGGCTTATGCTGGCTAAATTCAGGGCTGGGCAAAGATACTTTAAAATTGTATCGCGATACGATACAAGATACTCAGGCAAGAAGTATTGGAGATACAGATACAAGATACTACCGCAACAATTGTATCCGATACGATACATGCCAATTGTATCTTAAGATACTTCGATGCATTCGCAAAGTTGTTGTTAGAGACCCCGATAATGTAGCGGCGAGCGCCTATACACAGAAAGGTCTGTTTAAAATTCTTTTAAGTTTGACCAATTTAACTTTATTATAATGAAATGTCTGTCTCAATGAAATGTCTCAGGCGTTTTGTCCTTTTTGGTCAAAGTACATTAGTTTACTTCCGAAGATCTTATTAGCGTTTCTTTTAGCTTATCGTCGAAGCTTGGGCATGTTGGTTAAACATTGGAGGGAACACAGCGCAAAAGAAGACGGGGACAAGGAAGGGCTACGCACACGCAGCGCTGACTTACAACACTTTGTCGCGCATGTCAGAGGCATATGTATGATGTTCATCCGTCCCTTCCATTGAATAAAATGTAAGTCAGCGTTGTGTCTGCGTCGCCCTTCCTTGTCCTCGTCTTCTTTTGCGCTGTGTTCCCTCCAGTTCTTTTAGCTGCTTAACTCTTTCATGCACAGAACTCCATTTTTGGCGGGAAACATAGTTTTATTGAAAATATGGTGAACTCTTTTTCAGAAAATGATTTTCTCGCAAGAAAAAAAAAATTGGCTATTTTAGTTCAAAAGATATGAGGTGGTCACCTGAGGTGACCACCATGCAGGAAGGGTCTACTGGTCACTTTCACTGAAATGTCGCAAAGCAGTCTTTCTTTCCCCGCAGGAGCAAAGGGAAATTGTATGTAGCGCACATCCATCTCATTCTTGAGGGCGCTTGTATATATCTTGCAAGACACCTACGTTAGAAAATATAAAATAATATATTACCACCCTTCTAAGGCCCTTCATGCATAGTGGTCACCCCAGGTGATCACCAACTTCAGCGACCCGGTGCTCAGTATACTGATTGAGCACAGCTTTTCATTTCTAGATGCATTGGTATTGGCAACTCGGACGACATGATGTCCTACGTTATCAACATAATAAGAACAGTACATAAGTAGTACACTTGCTATGGGCGCTTCATTGCAATATTTCATTTTGGCGGACTAAAGGCGATCTGCTGGACAACGCGTAAAGCCGATATCCAAGAATCGCACAATTCAGGAAAGTTCCGACTTCGAGAATATATATTGTAAGGTTCTGGGTGGCGGCTGGCCCGGAACCCCTTAGAGACGAGACCGAGGACAATGGGGCACGTCTTTACTCGTCCAAGCATCGGCCACGACTGCCTGTCAGCGGCCGCTGAGCGCGAGCTGCGAGCGCGCCATCGTTCATCGTTCTCTTCTTCCATGGTCAGCGCTCCCGCAGCCGCCGGTCCCATAATATGTATTACCGGCCTTCTAAGACCCTTCATGCATGGTGGTCACCCCAGGTGACCACCAACTTCAGAGACATGGCGCTCTGTATTGACTGAGCACAACTGTTCATTTATGTATTCCTTAGTGTTAGCTACTCATAAAACATGCAGTCCTGCACTATCAACACAATAAAGACAAGACATACTTTATATCTATAAAAATATCTCAGGTCCACCGTCTAGCTCGCCTTGAGGACGACGGCGGCCGGAAGAAAACAAACGTAACATGTCAAATCGAAGCCCAAACGAAGTATCGTCATATCTGTAAGATTGTCAAATGCTTTAAAAACTGCGCCATTTAAAATCCAACACTCGGGGCTCACGTGTATCAAGAGGAAAAAATCAAGAAAAGGTGGTCACCTGGGGTGACCACCATGCCGGAAAGAGTTAAGACAGCTCTTTAGATACTTCGCTGACAGCGGTTTTTGCTTGTCATTTCTGTAATTGGTGGGAGCCGCTGCTCAGCTTGCCGGCCAGCTAGAGGGTTGTCATCTAACACACGTGCTTCAATAAGAAGCCTTCGCACGATGGCGCAAATACCAGCGTTCAATTTTACCTTGCTCATAAGAGACCGCTTATGCAATACCGAATCACCGGTGTACAGCAGTGACAACGCTGGTAGCGACATTTTTTGTGACGCATTATGTGTACGTAGAGCACATAAAACTGCAATTACTTTTCATATTTTTCTTATCTACTGGCGTAAAGTGTTCTTTATTTATATAATCACTAACGTGCAATGAATTTTTCTTCAACGAGGTGGCATGTGCACCCCAGAGACGCCTCAGACCTATTGTATTGTCACGTGATTCTGACTATGAAGGGCAGTCACTCTGGTATAAAGGAAACTCTTTATTGGGCTAACTTGTGCTCAGAAAACCAAGTAACTCAACATACAAGCAATGCGCACTGTACTCTGATATCGGCAATAAATGTCGTCGGCCTTCGGTAATTCGATCATCGGCAGAACGCGTCTTGTTTTATACATCAGTGCTCGCACCCTCCAGTGTTATCACTGGTGCTCGCGTAAGCTCACAAATGAACTAGAGTACGCGCGTACTACGCGTAATCTTAATAATAATGTTTCGGGTTTAATGTCCCAAAACCATGATAATGGGGCACGCAGTAGTAGAGGGCTGCAGAAAGTTTGACCATCTGCTGTTCTTTAACGTGCAATTAAATCTAAGTACATGCGCCTCTAGCATTTCGCCTTCATCGAAATGCTGCTGCCACGGCAGGATTTGCGCGGAATCTTAACATAACAATCTGAGACAATCTCGAAGATTCCGAAACATTGCAGTGCAGCTTGCGCCGAGCAGTGATGACAGTTTTTAGTGGTTTAAACCCGATCACACCAAAATAAAAAAAGTAAGAGTGCTTGGCAGTAAAGCTGCACAAATCATCGCCGGAAAACACCGCTATCTACGCTATTGCCACCTATAGCTCCGATTAGCTGGCAATTAATAATAGTAAAAGAAATGAGGAGGCCTAAAAAAGGAAAACAATTACAATTAAAATAGAAAAGCCGATCCGTATCAAACATTCATAGTAAATACGTATAGACTCACGACACAGGCGGCACTCCTAATAGCTATGACAATTAAGCATGAAGTATCGTCGATTTACCTGTTCAGGTCAGACAATAAAAAAGCCAATGCGTACGGAAAGTTGCCTAAAATAGCTCGTTGGGACGCTCACGAGACAACCGGACCATTTGGTATAAAAATGTTACTCGAATACCGTTCCTGAGATGTTTAAGATAGCTTTTGATTATTTCCATTATCATAATATAAACCCCATTTCGCCATTTTACCAAGCAGTAAGCAAAATATTTGGTACTGTACACTTAATGCATGCCCACATAATGGCATACTTGTTTCCCAAATCACCTAGGCAGACGAGTAAACTCAAGGGAATATAAATGTGTAAAGAGTAGCAGAAATAAAACAGACACTTAAAAGTAAGGATACAACCGAGAACTTATTTTGTCTGCTTAGAAAAGACATGCTGCCGTCACCAGACCGAAAAAAAAAAACAGTTCGGGAGCCCTTGGTAATATATGGTATGCAAGAGAGGGACAACTAAGAAAGCACTTGTGCTGGCATTCATATTATGATTTCAAGAGCTATTGGAATAGATATTGCAAGAAGAAAGGGATATGGTACACCGAGATATCGTCTGGTAGGTAAATGCTTGTTCCATTAGATCTACATCGGTACCGGCAGTGCTATAGTTAGAATTTTATTCGCACATAAGTCAATCGCGTGTAATTTAAACTTACATCCACAAGATCCTTCAAATCGCTGATGTGTGAAAGCCACGGGATGCAAAGCAACCTCGTGCTTCAGATTTCGTAACGAAGTACCACGCACGAGGGCGGCATCAGACTTTGTGTGCTCATCGCCGCATGCATTGTGGTACGCGGCGCTGGTAAGTGGCTAAGAGTGTCATGGCGCTGACACAAATAAAAAGGGAAATAAAAATCGACACAAGAAAACGCACGTGGGCAAGCTCGGAAACGTCTGCGTTCGCGCGCTTGTTTCGGTCGAGACTGCGCAAGCGCTGTCATATTGCTCTGCCTCACCAAAAGGGACGCACACACCTCATCGCCTGCCCTCACTGGTAGACTATGGCGGAAAGATAAAAATATATCACTGCCCTTAGTTTTATTCAGGTAGCTTACTGGCACCAGTAGCTTGAGAAGAGGATTTGTCAGCGATTATTCTTTCGCACGGTAGTGTGTTGCGATAGCAGTATCTTGTATCTTAAGATACACGATACATAATTGAATGTATCGGAAATACAGATACAGATACTCGTCTTGTGAGACGTATCGCGATACAGATACAAGATACCCAAAGAGTATCTAAGATAGTATCGAAGATACATGTATCTTCGATACTGCCCAGCCCTGGCTAAATTATGTATAATATTGGATAATTCTGGCTGATACTGGTGATATACATATGCCTACATGATTGCCTACACTTGGCTAGTGTAACTTTCCTGTTGGCAATTGTCGGCAAGTGTTGCCATATATGTTGGAAATATGGGAGTAAGTGTTGGCGAATGTTTTGCTATTGTCCGTTAGTATGTGCTATCCGCAGATATAGGAGCAACAATGTCTTCATTGGATCTCGATCTAGTGATCGAGTTGTTGCCCACTCGAATATATAGGTCATAACCTAAGCTGCTTCTGCCTGAGTTTCTTTCTATTCATAACGAATATTCAAAGAGCGTCAATACGTCGCCTCACCACTCGAAGTACTGAAGAAGTGGCGGCGTCTTCTTTATATATTTAAGTAGATTTTGGAGATATGACAAAGCCTTCGGTGCAAGTCCGTGTACTTAGTATGCTGAATCACAATTCAAGATAACGCAGTTGAATATGGAAGGAGGAGGGCAATCTGTATGGGACTGCCATCCATGGCCTCCTTTATGGAGACGCAGCGATAACCTTAGCATTGTCCTACAAGTGACGCCATGAAAAAAAAATAATAATAAATAAATAAATATGGGAGCTTATTGCACTATCTGTAAATGTAAACTACACTGTGTGTAACACTTAGCAAAAACCAGCTGAACTCTTGGTAATGCATTGAGCGGGCCCGTAGCCAGGGAGGGGGAGAGGAGAGGCCCTAGCCCCCCCCCCCCCCCTCCCGAAATTCGGATGGAGGGGATGTTTTATCGAGAATAAATAATGAAAATACGCGTTTTTCAAAGCCTTCAACATGTGCCCCCCCCCCCCCCCCCCCCTTCCCCGAAAAAAATTCCTGGCTACGGGCCTGGCATTAAGTTACACAATCGGTGACCAGGATTCTTCGAAGTCGTAAATAGCCGCATTATGAAAGAGGCGCATTAAATTATCTTCATGTCTTAGATAAATTGAATTGTTCCTCCCAACTTGACGCTTTCTGCGCCTCACGTGTGTTGCACGACCTCCGAGATCGGTGCACCTTTGACCAATGCGACGACGTCATCTGACGACGTCATCATGTGGCATTGCGATGACGTTGTGATGAGGTCACAAACTCATCCGATCTGTGACGCCATGACGTCAGACGTTACGACATAATTTCGTTCGTCAGTGACGTTGGTCGCGAGGATTTTGGCGCCACTCTTCAATCGCGTGCCGCGTATCGCTCAAGATGCCACTCAACGAGACATTTATGGCTTTCGTGTTTTAAAAAAGAAAAAAAAGAAAACTCTAGGCCTGCGCGGAACAGGCAGCACAGTCAAAGCGTAAGCAGGAGGACCGGCCTGCTCAGAGCCCGTTGTAATGTCTTGTTCGCCCGTGGTCTGTGGCTTATACTGACTGTGGGGGGATCGGCCTAGAATTGGGCGGTTTGATAAAATTATATAGAAGGAACGCTGAAAAGGAAAAAAGGCTCTTGAACGCAGCACTGTGTAAACACAACCCTCATCCATCCGAAAACCACGTCATAAATCTCTTTAAACGGGGAGTAATCGAAAAAACAACGAAGTTATGGAAGATTATTTTTATCAAATTCGGCGAGAAGTTCGACGTGTTGCTCTGCATCCCTTCAGTAATCTATCATGTTCTCCCGTGCGTTAGAAAGCCGAGGAGACTCGACCATAACCAGTACATGTAGCTGTATTGTTATTTAAGGTTTGATTATCTCTATGTCTCTCTTTTTATCTGGAGGTGATGCGAACACTCCATCGCAAATCGAGTTTAAATGGGATGGGAGTGATAATGTGACGGATCAGAAGTACCTAAATATCTATTTAACTATATTAGGGCACGTGTTTCATTTGAAGCTCGACATCGTAATTAAGTGAGAAAGAGAAAGACAGCGTCATTGTTTCGGGGAGAAGAAGCGAATCACCAAGGCCGACAGCGAGTGTGGCCTTGCGACAGTGTGTTCGTTGAGTGATCCTCTTTGCACTGCATCATGCTGTCTGGCCCGATGAGGACGCAAAAAGAAAAAAAGAGCGCGAAACAGCCGCCCAACAACACAGAAAACTCCTTCGTCGGCGTCCTCGCGTTAGTCACTTCTCCTTGTCTCTACGTCATCACACGCAGCTGCAGCCTTGGAAACAACACGCACCTCGTGGGTTTCTCTCACATCACCCCCCCCCCCCTTTCACTCTGCCTATCGCTAGCGCCCGGGTCTGCAGCTCTGTCTTCTCGTGATCGCTTCCTCCTGTAACGTAACGGGATCTGCTGTTTTTGATAGCCTGTTTGGTCGCAACCGGAATTGACTACACGGCCTGCACAGTGGAAAACACGGTTCTTTTCCAGTCCCGTTATCTGCGGAGCCGCTGCTCGGCGAGCCCCGGGCAGCCGGTAGTGCGTGGCTCGAACTGCTCTGGTTTGCAAGATTGGCAACGCACCCGTTTTTCTTTCCATTTTTTTTTCCTTTTCAAAGCGCTTGCAAGAAGTGATATCCGCGTTGCAGGAATCGGGAGAAGGTGCCAGAGGTTTACCATCCATGTGAATAGCTTGTTTTATTGTTGTCGTATAGCGAATTACTGCGGGAGCGCAACGAAATGAACACCGCACGAGAAAGCACCTGTAAAAACAGCGTACGCGCGCTTTAATGCCCCCCAGTGTGTCTTCTTGTGCGATGTCCTCCTTCGTTAGCATTCGTGCAGCGATTTCCTGCTAGAAAACACGGTTAGACTCAATATCTAGACATCGCTATAGAGAGAGCTCAACAGGCACACACCGAGGCGATGCGTATATTTGACGGTGATATTCACCTCTGTTTCATGTGCTTAGACCCCGCATATGTGCTCAGAGAATAATATGGCCTTCAATAAGCAGCATTTGTGTCTTCTTAACACGATAAGGTTGAGGCATGCGAGATCACAGGGCTACGTTGTTATTGTGTATTACTACAAAACGTGCAAACAGTCAACAAATCTTGCTTTTTTTTTGTCATATTGATCATAATTATTAAACTGCATTATGATTGTAAATGATAGCTTCAGTGTAACTTTGCGGAGTACGTAAACTTAAAGCGTACATCCAGTCACGATATGTGCACGGCACAAGTTGCACAAGAAATGTGCACACTCAAAGCTTACGAATTTAAATTTGCGAAGCAAAATTGCATGCACGGTAATATGGCTCCTATGCTCGTGTTTTTCTTCGAAAAAGCAGTACGTGCGCACGCTCACTCACTCACTCACTCACTCACTCACTCACTCACTCACTCACTCACTCACTCACTCACTCACTCACTCACTCACTCACTCACTCACTCACTCACTCACTCACTCACTCAATCAATCAATCAATCAATCAATCAATCAATCAATCAATCAATCAATCAATCAATCAATCAATCAATTATACAAGGTTAACTAAGACGGTCTTGTTAACTCAGACAGGTTGCGTGGATAGAACATTCAGCCAGCAAAATATCCCTCCAAATTCCTCCGCAGCTCTTGTAATCTTCACGAAGTTGTGCTCTTTCTTTATAGGTAAGAGTTATTGACCGCATTATTTTACGGGGGTTTAAGCGGGACGTTTGGCGCCAAGTGTAGCAGCCGAAATCTCACATAAGCGGTACACGTGCCAGGAACCACGAGTCTTCGAATTCGGGGAGCAACTCCGTTGCGACACGTGTCAGTGTCACTTGCCTCTTAAGTCAGCGTGATTTCGTTCCACGGGATAATTTTATCGGATAACGCTTCTCCCGGCTCAGACAGCATGCTCTAGCTTAATACACGCATAAGCTGGCCAGAATCGTCGGAGACGTGCGGGGAACCGACAAAGAAGACTTGAGGGAACACCCGTGAGGCGATAAGATTGTTGTCTTCCAACGCCAAGATGGGTTGCGGCCCTGCGTCTCTCATGCGACGCTGTCGTAAACCCCGTTCTTGCCTCATTCCTCCAAGTCAGCGCTGCTCGTCTCGTCGTCCCCCCCCCCCCCCCTCCACCGTCCCTTTTCGGACCGCTAAATATGGTGGTGCAATTAGGTGCGCTAGTATATAGGACGTGTAAGCCGAGAGTACAGACGTCCACAGTTTAGCACGTGGTCCGCGACACGTTCGCCTGAGAGCCGGAGACTGAACGCGTAAACAAGCAAACGAAATCCTACGCTAGTCAGCTGTCATTTGCCTACACGAAGAGGTGACCTTTCTGGGGAGAGGTATACATGTGATAGTGATGCATAAAAATTCGCATTTCCACGAAGTGAATCATGACGAGTGGGCGAAGCACTGGGGATCGTTCTTACCGTAAATCACCCGTGACATTGCCCACTCGCGCATGTAAATGAGTGACAACGCGTGTGTACAGTATACATACAATGTGTTTTTGCCGTTGAGCCGCCGCTTCCCGCGTCCTCAACACCGGGGTAGCAGCTTGTTATCGACGTTGCCGTTTTGCCTTTCGCAGGCGAGAGCGCGTTCACGATCGTTTTCATCCATGGCAGAAAGAGAACGTGTGGTCTGGAACGCGCTTATTCTTCATCGTCATCAGCGCCATTGTCATCGTCATGGCGTATAAAGGTTACCTTGCATGTGCTGTGCCGTGATGGCAGCGTCATCGTCATCGCACTAGTGTGGCTACACCGGGGGACACCGGGGGGAGTGATGTACAAGCCTCGACCTTTAAGGAGCTTCGCCCCTCAAAGGGAGGAACGGAGCAAGATAAGTGAAATGAGAGTCTGTGCTGTCGTAATGGCAACATGAATACAAGCAGAGTAGCGGGACCTTGTGATGACCGTAGGTACGTATAGGTATACTGAGGTCGTCTTCTCAGCAATGCAAGTAGCTGCCAGCGGCAACTGTTGCATGCTAT
The DNA here is from genome assembly GCA_030522465.1 of Rhipicephalus appendiculatus. Classification (NCBI taxonomy): domain Eukaryota; kingdom Metazoa; phylum Arthropoda; class Arachnida; order Ixodida; family Ixodidae; genus Rhipicephalus; species Rhipicephalus appendiculatus. The sequence continues at coordinate 719,085 of JALIZH010018364.1, read as the reverse complement.
AGCGTTGCAGTATAACCGAGCTCGTTCGGCGGGTAAAAAAACGTGGTTGAAGGAAACGTACACACGCTAACCGATAGAAGAAGAAAATTCAGTGAGTTCTACGCCGTGAAAACTGCGGGACAGCGAAGCTGCAAGTGCGTGAGTGCATGTGATTGGCTTTCGAGATCACCTGGGGTCGTAAATCCGCTGCTTGATTCGAAATACGCGCTTACACTTCACTGGACAAGACATGATCTAGTGACCTGCGGGCTCAGTCAATGGCGTTTCAGGGAACGCTTCTTGCCACGCGATTTATAGCGATACCTCTTCACCTGCGAGCTCAGGCAATGGCGTTTCAGCGAACGTGTTGTGTCGCGTAATTTGCCGCCGGCGCAGCCTGAATCCTTTCAAGTGTGCGCCTCCCCCGCTATCTACATGACCCTCTTGCGTGCCCAGGTTCCTTGGCCGTGGTTTATTACAATTAATGGAAGTCTCTAATTAATGTAATCATTTAAAGGGCGAATTACTTTTCCGGCATTATTACCAAAAGTAATCATTTTCGAGTATCATCATGATCATCAAAATTTCGCCTTACTTATTTCTTTATTCACTTCCCCGTCTGGTCACATGACCTGCTTGACACTTACTACTACTTCTTCTTCTTCTACTACTACTACTACTACTACTACTACTACTACTACTACTACTACTACTACTACTACTACTACTACTAAGAGAACGACGACGATGGCACAGGGTACACTAAGACAGCTTCACTGCAAAAAAAAAAAAAAAGAAAAGAAAAGATCTAAGTCCTTTACATCTTAAGTTAAAGCTGTACGAACTACGGAAAATTTTTGCTTTGAACTACGGAGAATTGCTTTTGTTTCAGTAGTGTTTAAGTTGTGTTTATATGTTTTTTTTCTTTCGTTCTTGTGTTTATCCGCTCTTTTCTGGTCTTTTCTGGCGCTGGCGTTCCAAGCATGCAGCCTGCTCGGCTTATGTGTATCAAACGTTGTTCGTGCGTGACGCCAGCGCGAGGCGTAAGACAACGACAGGGCAGTCCCTTAAAGGGGCCCTGCAACACTTTTCCGAGTAACCATCGAATAGCTTCATTCAAGGAGCATGGCCTCCGAGATCTCGGAGGCCATTGCCGCACGAATCGACCGCCGCAAAAAAGTGGCAGAATCCGTCAATTTGGAGCGGAGTTACAGAGGTTTGTCGCACGCTGTAATTGCTTTCTCTCTTCTCTCGTCCCGACGAAAGCGCTGGAAGCTAAGCAGGGAGGGTAGGCACGGGCGAAAGAAGTTACGTCACGCGAGCGCGTCACGAACTTGAGCCCTTTCTTTCCATTTTTTTTTCTTTGAACGCGCGGCCTACTTTCAGTGTGATCGCGAGCGAGCGCAGGGGTACGTGGCGGCATCTTGCGGTGACCACGTTAACTATGGAGGTCACGATGCTGAACTCGGCCAATGGCCGTAGACTTGGGTATATGGCGCAGTGATTCGGGCATATGGCATCATTTGTAGAAAGAAGAGGGAGCGATTTTTAGCTGATTTTGAGAAATAATTGTAAATTTCAGGCCGCGTGCTGCGCTATAATGTTTGGCTCGCGTGTTCTCGGGAGACTCGACTACCGATCGGCAGCGTTTTCTGACCATGCTAAAAAAGTGTTGCTGGTCCCCCTCACATTGCTCCGCAGTTAATAGAACGTCCTGACGTTTCAGCGCTGAACACGGCTGTTTTGTTCACACTGAACGAAAAGCATCCCGACCTCTATAAAAAAAATTATATAAAATTGCGTTACACTGATGGCCAGACACATCCATGAATAGAAACAAAGTAAAAATTTGAAAGTACCTGGTAGTATCGAACACATACTGGAACTACTTTAAACAATCCAGTGCTCCGTGCCCAGAAGGCATTGCCGCTAATGGCTTTAAGGGACACTAGAGAGGAAGACGTTTTTTGTCTTACTAGTAAATTACAATTTCACAATACTGAAAACATCACTCTTACCGCGAGAAGACCATTCGTAAGCGAGAAAAGATACGAAATGAAAATGCGGGTGGTGACGCCTCCTAGAAATTCTCGCACCAAACGTCGTGACGTCATACATTTTGACTACGTCCAGTAGGGCCAAAGTAGTTCCTAATCGGTAAGAATGAAGTAAATTGTTCTCCGAGGGGGGACGTAGACTTACCATTCAAAGTTTCAAGAATGTTTGTTGGGCTAACGACGCCAGGATACGGAAAATACACTTTGAAATTTTTGGGCCTCCCCACGCGGAGATTTCACCGCGAAATTTAACAATGAAACTTTCACCTTGGTTTATTGCTGCATTAGTAAACTTATCATGGCGAAATTAACGGCATCAGAGTTATCAGAATACAATTGTCAATATGAACCTATTCATTGTTTCACTTTAGTGTCCATTTTTTAAAGGCTCCGAATTGGTATATATCATCTACAGGTACGTATTCTGTAAACTTCTGCTGCGTATAATATATTCAAACATATCACACTAGATCCAAAGGAACGTTCGTTTTTGTTTTCCAACCAGCGTGGCTGTGAACGAGGCCTGTCATGTGAAACACAACTGTTTGAATTCACTAAACATCTTTACATTCACTTTAATTCCTGTTTTCAAACTTATGTCATCTATCTCGACATTGCTGAGGCTTTCTATCGTGTTTCTTATCGTCTTCTTATCGCGATACTTTTGTCCTTTCTCGATTGTCTTGTATTGTCCTAGATCTAATGTCTTCTCATAAATCCTTCCCAATGCGCGATCGTCGATAACCCACCGGTCGTCAAGTGGTTCAGGCTCATCAGGTGTGCCATAAGGCTTTGGGCATGGACATCTGTTTCTTAATCTTACTAACTCGAACATCATTCCCACATCAGTCCAGTTATTCGCGGAAGACTGCGTCTGGTATCGTCGCGTATTCTCCTGTACAGTGGCTAACTAAGGCTCCGCGAAGACTTCGACAAAATAACAAACCGGCGCTCTCTTTGGCTAATGACCTTCAGCTTTTCCAAATGAAATGACATGAGCGTAGCACGACAACGTCATAAATCACTAGTACTCTTTTAATACTACTCTTACATGTAAAATCCTGAACACGGGTGGAATAATCGATGGTGCGCGCGGGAGCCGATGTTCCTCAACAAGATGTGACACTAACCCTGTCCCCGACGAAGACAAATCACTTTTGTTCCAGACAGTGGGACTGTTTTGATGACTTTAGGCGTCCACCTCCCTGTGAATCTTTGTTTTGCTCGTCTGAATTCAGCACTTTCAAATAAGACAGGCATACACGTGTATGCCTGTCACTACGTACGTAGTGATGCCACGTGGTCGCACAAGATATTTGCTAGGACGAGCCAACGTTTCAACAAGGGGACTTAACCAAATGAACCTAACACGCAACTGGACCAAGAAAAACATAGAAGACAGCTATTGTTGCGTCTAACTGTTGCGTAATGATTATGAAGTAAATTTAAGTCCAGTAAAGTGGACGAAAGTCACCCTTTCCGTCGGTGGGATCCGAAACCACAACCTTCGAATTACCCGCCCGATGCGCTGCCAATTGAGCGACGGCGGAAGGCGCTTCCTCGTTCTACTTCGTTGGGCATTCCTGTAAGTGTAAATCCCTGGCAGTGTAGGTTCAGATATCTCCAACGGAAAGGGCAATTTTTCGCCTTCTTCGATCGATTTCAGTTTACGTCTTAGTTAATGCACTACAATTAAACAAAACAGCGTTCCCCGGGCTTTCCTTGGCCTTGCGGCATGTTCGATTCGTATGGTTGTGTCTGACAAAGAAACGAGCCCTTCGGAAAAAAAAATTCCTCCTCTTGTCTTCAACGAGAGGACTTGTATTTATTTAGGGCCCCACGAAAGCAAGTCACCTCTGTCGAGCTGCGGCACCGTGTCTCAGGCATTTCTTGTTGAACCACTGCTCATCGTCTCAAGTCTCCGCTTCCTGCGAACCGTTGCCCTTTTGGGGTGTGTTAAAATCAGAACTCTTTTTCTCTCCCTCTCTCTTTTCGCAGCCACAGGTTTTGTGTTTGTCTTCCGTTGTTCGCGGCTCGGATTTCTTGCGACAACATTTGCGCGAAAAAAACATTTGCTTTTCGCAATTCGCGGCCCCTGCTTCTTCGGCAAGAGGCGTTGACGGCTCGATACTGCAGTCAGCGCAGGAGTCGGCGATACGGCCAAGGAGCTCTCGAACGCGGAAACCCTGGCGCTTCTATCGAACGAGTGGCTCTGCTAGGTTGGCCCTTATCGCCAATCGTCGTGGCCGCACAGGAGGCGAATCGGACACGCGCTCAGCGAAGGAGCCCTGTCCGCTATCGATCCCCGCTTGCGAGACTGTTATCGACACTGTCCTCGGGTCAAGCATCGCGGTCGCATCTTAGCCGGACCGCACGTCCATCCGTTCGGCACGACGCAAGACCCCTGTCGAGAGGCCTCGAGAGCCGTTGCAGAACGAGACTGGGGGGGCTTGCAAATGGCGCAGAAAACTTCGTGAAATATAAGGCGCAACACTGCTTGTTAGGCAATGACCAAAAGGTTTCGATAAAGTACATTGATATGATCTTATGTTCACCACCTGTAGCATTATGCGATCTTATGTTCGTTCTCATTCTGTAAGCTTTTAGTCTATGACTGGGCAAAATAAAAGAGCATAAATGACGACATGATTGCATTATGTAACTGACTGAAGCGCGACGCAATTTTTTAATAACGACTGTCATTAGCAACTTCTCGTGATAGTCCTATCATATGGCGGCAGATTTGGCCACTAAAGGTATGGTTTCCTACCGGTGTCAGTGTTCGAGTCAAAATTATGCCGATATATGACACGAACTGTAGATGCTGGAAACGAAATTACGTGCAGTACTTAGGCCTAAATTTTAGCGTGAGTACTGTATGTAGGTACACACGTAAACCATGAATGCATGCGTGTATGTATGTATGTATGTATGTATGTATGTATGTATGTATGTATGTATGTATGTATGTATGTATGTATGTATGTATGTATGTATGTATGTATGTATGTATGTATGTATGTATGTATGTATGTATGTATGTATGTATGTATGTATGTATGTATGTATGTATGTATGTATGTATGTATGTATGTATGTATGTATGTATGTATGTATGAGACAAGGTTGTACAAGGAATGTCGTTCGAACCAGCGATTCAGCAAGTAGACTTGTCTTCGTCAAGGTGACAACTCGCTGTCTTGACAAATACAAGTCCACTTATGGCAACGCTGGCTACATCGACGTTACTTGTTCAACGATTTTTTATCACCCCAAGCCTCGATCCTGCCCTGAACGTCTTTCTTGCCCGTCTGTATATATGTGTTACACGAGCCGTTTCATGCGACCGGGTTGTCAATATATGATTTCATTGTTATCAGTCGACTGGCATGTGGTTCACAAAGGCCGTTACAGTCCACTCGCCCGTTTCAGTGTTATCACGACGAAAAACAAATTTATTGTGATTAGCATCACTGTACATGTGACCTATGAGCACAACGCTGTGGCGTCGTAGTCAAAATTTCACATTTATTTTCGCTTTTTTGCAAAATGCAACCGCCGGGAGTCGAGATGGCGTTCTCGCCTCTTGCATTGGCTTTAAGCGTAGATGGCGCCACAGATTCACTTCAGTCGAAAGCTGCGACTGCCTTGAGTACTTCTATATTTCAAGGGCAAAGCGTTAGATGCGTCACCAAAAGCGAAAATTGAACGTCGGCGGCGGTGTCAACGCGAGCGACGCAAAAAATCATTATCGTGCGATTACGTCACCATAAGACGTCATGACGTCACAGAAATCGCAAAAACTTGTAACGTCATCATGAGGTCACCGTGACATCGCATATCGTGACGTCGAATGATGACGTCATCACACGCCGTCGTCATATGTTCAAAGATGGACTGATGCCCGAAGCACTGCAAAGCCTCGTGAGGTGCAGAAATAAGCTTGCAATGCCTACAATCCCGGAGGAAATGCAAAATCACGTTAGGTGCAAAAAGCCTTCGGGGGGGGATCATTACAATCGGACAGAGAAGAACAAGGCTTTTGCCTTCAGATCGCCTTAGGCGAATGCATAAGGAACAGTGTGAACGTTTTTTGCAAGGCCAAGACAAATATTCTCATTTGAATGTTCTATGCCGTAATTAATAGATACTGATCTCTTGTTAAATTTCCATGTGATTTCAGGACGCTCTGCTTGGAGGTAAGAAAACTGAGCTTTTAAGCTTTACTTTATCTAATTAAAAAGAATCCCTCAGGTAAACAATTTAATTTTCAGCGTGGCACGGCCGAAGCGTCGAATTAGATACGGCGAGCTAGTCGGCTAGCTCTGGTGTGGCGTAATCTGCACCGTAACCCGTGGCGATTACTGGTACTGCGTAACCAAACATAAAAGCCATTCATAACTATCTAGCGCGGGACGTCTTAGTTGCCTGTTCGTGCAATTAGACAGGAGACACCACACAATGTTGATGGTCATGCCCGAATTGCCTGGATAAAAGGGAAGTTCATTACGAAAACCTGCAGGAGATGTGCGTTAAGCATGCGTGTCTGCAAGATCTACTTTGAGAATAGCCCATTACAGCATGCAAGGGAAGCTTCACGCGTCGTTGGATTCCCAAGCGGTGCTGATTGCTGTACTTGTGGGAGAGTACCCTGGTAACGTGCAAGAGACGCCGAAGTGGATCAATTACCGGCATGGGTCGTCAGGCTTAAGCCCGCACCATCATCCAGATAAGAACAAAAGATGAAAAAAAAAAAAAGCCGAGTACTCAAGTAAAATGGCGTAAATGTTAGAGCGATAATATATGAGTGAATGGGAAATAAGTAAGGCGTTAGCCCCAAGTGAGGCACACACGACTAAAACACTAAAAAGTATCGAGAGAAGAGAGAAAATGAACGTTTATTTAAGAGTGGCTTTACCAAAGGTGGGAAATCAATAAAGAGAGGTAATAGCAAATACAATTCTGTTTAGAAGGTTAAGTAATGGTTCCATATATTTTTTTTTTCGAGAGTCTGTGGATTTGTATAGCTTATATCCACTTGAGATAACTCGTTAATGCGTTTGCCTGCGCTAACTGGTACTGTGTGAATGCTTTCATAACACTACCGAACAAGCACAAAGACTGAACAGAAAGGAACCGATTGTCCTGTGCCTTTCTGTGGTCTTTGTGCGCGTTCGCCAGCATTATGGAAGAACCCACTTGAGAGTTATAGAAAGAGCGCTCTTCTCTATGCGTGAAACTTGCGGCAATTCACGCTGTGACTTTCCTTCTTTTCTTTTGTATTCCTATGTTGTTCTGTGTGGAAATATCAGTGTTCTGAACACCGTAGTAAGAGCAATATAGTAATTGCACCCTTTGCAGTGCATCTATCTTAATAGCTGTAAAATGCGTCGAAAGACATGATATGAAACTTTCTCCTGATAAGCGGAGCTATTCAATCTCGCAGCCTTCTTCAGCGAAATATGTATAATGGACAAGAGTGAATATGCTAAAGCAAGAAAGGTCCCAGTTTCGCCGCAAGGGCGAAGCAGTGAATGTGATAGCAAGGAATTAGAATGTCACACGATAAACGGGAAGCAACTCGATACTTGCGGAGCGTCGCTCAAGCGTAAAGGACGCACGAAAAGAACACACACAGGACGAGCGCGAACTATCAACTGTCACAGCTCGACACTCGCACCCCGCTGCTCAAACACAAAGAAGGACGCTCGAAAAGAACGCACTGGTATACACAAGACGAACGCGAACTATCAACTGTCACAGTTGTTACTTCTTCGTGTTTGATTAGCGCGCTGCGAGTGGCGACTATGCCGGCGCCTCCTTGCTGAACACTGCGGCGCGTGGAGTGACCCCCTCTCCGCCTTCTGCGGCGTGTGGCGTTCTTAGCATTGCTTGACCGGCGTTCCACATTGAGAATGGGTACCGAAATGGCCCACTTTTTAGTGCGCGTCTCAAGAGCAGTTAAAACAAAATGTAGCAGCGTTGCTTTAAAACGCGCTCTTCACACCATCTCGCGGGTGGTACTGAACACGCCGAAGTGCCTCCAAGATCTGCGTGTCGCCAGCGGTAAATGCTCGCCAATTAGCATTCTAAAGAACGAGTGCCACGTGGAAGAGCTGTCTAACGCGGCAGGCTGCGGGGCGAGGGGTCACAGGTTCGAATCCAAGTGGCGCACTTTTCTTTGTGGCTTTTATTTATATATACATACATATACATATCCAGGACATGACGGCGACGGCAAAATTCTCCGAGAGTGTCCATATAATTGCTATCGTGCGCATTCTGTTTTATCACTGCCAGACACGAACGACCTGCTTCGGTGCGTAATGCGCAACTTCACATTGAAGCACTGCACCTAACCGGAGCGACGACACCGGCGGTTACATTAATGGGACCCGGACATGAGATTTCGCACGCCTCGTAAATGAAAACGACACATCGCAAATACGATTCACTGGATTCTTCTTGGTATGGCCTTCACAAGACGTTATGCCCATGTCATCGGCTGCAGTGACACCGGTCCTAATTGTGATCACTGAGAAGTGCCAGAAACAATTGAGCACATGTTTTTTTGTAGCTGCCCAGCATACGCAGGTGAACGACAGCAATTGATTTCCTCTACTGAGGGATTGCATAATAGGCCACTAACTGATGAGGTTGTGTTGGGTGGGCCCTTGGCCTGATGCCAACAATGCAACGGTGGCCGTAAGAGTGGTCACAGCTTTTCTACAAGCCACTGGACTGGGTGCATGGCTGTAGCACTGCGCCAACTTGACGGGACCGTACATACTCACCTCCTTAACTTACCATCGTCATTCATTACTCTTCCCCCTCCCTTTACCCTCTCCCGGTGTAGAGTAGCAGGCTAGAGCATACTGTCTCTCAGGCCGACCTCTCTGCCTTTCTGTAAATAAACCTCTCTGTATATATCGCAATAAAAATAATAATAAATAAATAACAGTAGGCTTCCTGAGTACGCGTGAAAACTACCCATTTTATTTTGTAGCTTGTGGTAGACTTCATTTTCTTTTTCACCCATATTTATTTATTAATTTCTTTTTGTAAATGGTCAACGCTTTGCTAGGCGCAACGCATGAGTAGAATTTATCGCGTCGCATGCTATCACATATCAGTGACTATCACGCTGTTCGTCTGGACCTTGCTCGAAAAAAAAACTGGGTCCTGGGAGACCACCTTGTTCTTCAATGCTCTTCATACTTTAGTGTGAGTACTTAGTAGTAGAGCTGGGATGACGCGTATCAACCTTGAACGAGAACGATCCTTTGTTGGGCGCATGCCCGTTGCTCGATGTGCACTGAAGGTACAGTTTGCGCATGTGTGTATCTTATCTGCTAGCGACCCCCGGTAATTTCTTAGAATACGTAGCGTCGTGACTTGTGGAAACCTCAGTGCAACTGTAGTGCTGTTTCGCTTTTTCTTCCCACTATACTTGCGAACACAAGTGCCAGTTGTCGCCGTGGCGTGACATCACTAAGGAAAACACCTCTTCACCTACGGTTTTATTAAACACAGAGCACCTGTATTCATCGTCGAATGACCAGTTTGTACAAGGATAACCGGTGTCAGTGGGAGCTTTGCCGTTGGTTTCTTCCAAGGCTACAATTGCGCTAACAGTAAGGCCTGCTGAACACGCTCGTTTGTTTCAGGAAAGTAGATCGCGAAAAAATAAACTAATATGCTCATTCGACGGACTTGTTTCCGTGCAGAGACTAACGTGCACGACCACCCTCCGAACAATGAATGAGTATCTAACAAAAAAGAAAAAAAAAAAGCGGCGTGACACGAAGGGCGAAAGCTGGCTTACTTTATGCACGTGAGCATTGTTAGAAAATATAAGAACGTGTTTACGGGAATACTTCGGTAGCGAAATGCGCCGCAGCTGCCTGTTCCCAGCCGGTCTGGGTGTGCTTGTGCAACCGCAGAAGTTCCGCTTGTTTCACCGATGCCTCTTTATTGTTGTGTTCTTTTTGCGCACTACCGAGGCTTTGTATGTTAACGTTAAAGCAAGAGAAATAGATTTCGTTAGCAAAAAAGAAAAACGAGAAAAAAAACATGCTTGGTTCCTGGACTTTGAAGCATGCCGCGGAACTGTCTTGGTCGTCGGGAATCTTGGCGCGGCATCAACTTCCCGGCTAGCGCAGCGAGCTGCTGTCACTTTGCAAGAGAGCAAGGAGCGTGTGGCAACCCACCTACGGCCGCTGCTGGAGGCGACTGTTTGCATGAGCAGGTCGCTCGGCGTGTGTAGAGCTTACCTCGATGAAGATAAGCACGTTCCGTCGCCTCCGGAACTGCGACGCGCAGTGCTGGAGCAGCCGGGAACTTCCGGTGATGTCCAGCGGCGGAGGGCTCCGGATACCTTTGCTGTCAGTCCGCAACGGTGGCGATCACGGCAGTAAAAAAAAGGAATCCCACTGTGGCCTGTGCAGGTGACGACAGTCAAGTGCGTGCAAAGTTCCCACTGGAGCTTCGTGAAGATGAGATAGCGAGAGAGAAAGAGAGAGAATAATATGAGAGCACCACACGGAGTAATAAGAGTGCGCTGCACGTCTCGCGGGGAAAAGAGAAACTGCGCCCTGGACTCTTCTCGTGCACGCTGGAGACAACGCTCAGCCACGCGCTCGCACGCTCGGTCCGGCTGCGGAGACCTTCGGCGAGGTCTTGGAAGCGTGGCTCGCCGCCGGCGGATGGCGACGCTTGTCCAGGCCGGCGCTTTGGCCGCACGCGCCATGTCGCGGCGCTCGCCCAAAGCTGTCGTCACGTGCGCTCGGTCGGCGGAGTCGCGTGATGCGACGGCGCGAGACGCGAAGATGCGGAGCTAGCGGAGCCTCGCAGCGCGCGCGCTGCTTTGACGTTCGGCGGCGAAGTGACGAAAAGGGAACGGTTTGTGAAAAAAGAAAGCGAGCCTTTGTCAATTTTACTTTGGGATACTTTCTATTATTATTATTATGTATCATTCTATCATTAATATTATACTTTCAATTTGGGATACCTTTTATTGTTATGCTGGGATCCAGGCCCGTAGCCAGAAAATTTTTTCGGGAAAGGGGGGGGGGGGGGTGGACTACCTGTTGAAAACCTTGAAAACCCCCTATTTTCATGATTTTTCTCGGTAAGACACCCCCCTCAGTCCGAAGTTCAGGGGAGGCGCAGCCCCCCCCCCCCCCCCCCCCTCCCGGCTACGGGCCTGCTGGGATCCCTACTGGACCTCTCATGGACGTGTCGGACAGCGGTGAAAGAAGCATTATGGACGTAAAGCGCGTGCACACACATCTTGGCCCAATATCGGCCATACAGTTCTTTCTCTATAAAGCTTCAGTAAGGTTGCTTCTTTGGGTCTTATAGTATGCCGTTAGTACGTCTAACATTGCGTATTTATTTGTATATAACGTCATTTTTTTTGTTTTTGTTTTTGTTTTTTTTGTCTTCTGAGTGATTGCACACTTACTTAAAGAACATTCTCGGAAAATCAACTTTGTTGTATACAGGGAGTGTATAAGTTCACGATAATTCCGAAATAAAAATGGATAGTTGACGCCTCGTGTGTTTCTTCGTTCCTTCTTCTATCCTCGTCTTAATGTTCTGCTTTACGAAATCTGTAATAAAACTGTTCGTAGTGTTTGATGCCAACGGTACTGTGATATCGCCCTTATTACTAGCGAAACATGTCGGTCAGTGGCCAATTGCGTTTGCAAACAAATATGTGCGGGAATTTGATCCTTAAGGGGCCAGCATTCTTCTCAAGTCCCAGGGTTTGTCCTACTTGCCTATAGGCCGTCATGAGCGGAAAAGTAGGAGCTTGTAGTCAAACGTAAAAGTTCGCGAATTTGAAGACGTTGGAATTTATGCTGAGGAAGAATCCAGTGGTCATTGTTTAAAAAGAAAGGTTAAATGGACCGTGCAAATGAAATTGAGGTTGGTTACGTGAAGAGACAGTCGTGCATCGACTTCTTGTGTATACAACTTGATATAATTAAGCGCAGTGTTTGGTATGTTATACAACATGCGCAGGCGCTTGAGTTCACCGATCGCCCTTGCGGCGTTCGACGAGTCTTTTTTAAAAAGGATGTAATTATCACACTCAAATTCAAACGGCTGTGTGTCGATCAGATTACATTCTGTCTTTTGTTCATGACCTAACGAAGCTTTCAGTTTCGTTTAAGGCGAAATTAAGTGATCAAATTGAGAAGTTCGCAAAGGTGAGATGGCATCAGCTCGCACAAAACAGTGTAAATTGGAGATCACTGGGAGAAGTCTTCGTCCGACAGCGGAGACAAAATAGGCTCACAAATATGATCATGACGACCTTAGAAATAATAATTTGTGGAGTTTTACGTATCAATACCACGATATGATTTCGAGGCACGCCGTATAGTGGAGGGCGAGGGGAAATTTCGACCATCTGGTGTTCTTTAACGTGCACTGACATCGCACAGTACACGGGCCTCTAGCATCTCGCCTCCATCGAAATGCGACCGCCGCGGGCGGTCGTTATTAGAAAGGGGGGTTCTTTGAGAATGAAGTAATTTCTAGATTATAATAATTTTTGGGGTTCAACATCCCAAAACAGTGATATGATGAGGGTTGCCGTAGTGGAGAGCGGCGGAAATTTCGTCTACCTGGTGTTCTTTAACGTGCACCTGAATCTATGCACACCTGCCTCAGACATTTAAGCCTCCTTCGAAAATGCTGCCGCCGTGGCCGGGATTCAATGCCGCGACCTGCGGGTCAGCAGTCGAGTACCGTAACCACTATACTACCGCGGCGAGTGAAGTCATTTATGGAGAGAAACGTTTTCTGTGTGGTGCCTAAAGGGGGGAAGGGGGGGGGGGGAGACTGCCGATAACATTGTTTTAGCTGATAAGTTAAACCATACAGCTTCATAGGTTGGCAAAAATATTGGAACTCGCTCATACCCACTCAAGAAATATATTGTGCCCTGAGAGCTCACTCGGACTCAGACTCACCGAAATTTTCCTCAACCGGACTCACTCAGACTCGAGCTCACTAAACTTTTTCTCAACTGAACTCACTCGGACTCAGACTCACCAACATATTGATCGGCCGTACTCACTCATACTCAGACAAACGGCTTGACCTGAGCCTGAGTGAGCCTGAGTGAGCCGCCTCATGAGTCCGCTGGCGTAAAATCAGCTTTTACGATCATGGTATAAATGCTCTTTAACGCCAACAATATCTCACATAATCAGGTGTTCTGCGACACGCCTTTGATCTTGTACCTTCAAATACGAGTTATCAGCGGCGTCCATTCAGTAAGGACATTTATATGAAATACGTGACCCGCACGAGATGTTTTTTTTTTTTTCAAGAACTTCCGCGTGAAAGAGATTGCGCGTGGAAGGTCAACCCCCCCCATCCCCCCCGTTCTAATTCACGCTTCTGATCAATAAACATTAGGTGATGTACTTCACAATGACGTTGATTCGGGCTAGTTGGTTATTCATGATCGTAAAAATAACAGCGCAAACAACCACGGACGAACACACACAGAGACAAAGACGTTTGTCGTTTGTCTCTCTGTGTTCGTTTTTTGCGCTGTTATTTTTACGATTAGGTGAATGTATTAGGTGATGCGCGCAGCTTAAGAGGAGTAATCCACGTCGTGCCCATTAACATCCGTAAGCGGGAGCATTATCTTGTTTCGAGAAAAAGATGTTGGAGAAAACATCTTCAATACAGTGCCGTAAGGTTCTGTCTACTCTGAACCATTGCTTACAAATTATGATGCATTTTCGTCGGCGCCACCTCCGCTCATGTGTTGCTGATTGGTTCGGAAGATTGGATGTTGGCATTTGGTCAAGGATTACCTCTCTATATTAGAAGCGGTATCGCTATTGCCAGAGGAGTGACTGGTGACACCCAATGGGGCTGTGAGTGCATAAAAAAATGGGGGGCTCTCTTAACAAAAGTTACTTAAGCTAACCGAGACGCTTTCATGTGGCCCAAATAACACCGTCTAACAATCTCGTGCTCTGGCGGCCCCATTTGTACATTTGCTTCGAAAGAAGATTCGTACTGAATCTCCCTTATGTCTGAGAGATTGAAAGACTGATTCGTTTGGCAGTTCGCGAAATTCTCAATCCTGGGAATTCTATGAACTTCCAAACAAACCTATTTTTCGGTATAGTCAGCTCGCATATTTACGCGTTAAATTTGTGGGAAAATGTACTAACCACACCGAAATAGCACGGTAACATCTCCTGAGCGCCAGCGCTCGTAAAGCAAAAGAAAAAAGATATGAAAAAGAGAAAGGGTATAAATACTTAGTGAAGCATGTTCTCATCCCTAGTGTCCCTCATGTCGCCGAAGGATCAAACGCTATAGAAATCTCGCTTTAAAAAAAATCACGCCATATCCACGAAGTGAATGATGATGAGTGGGCGAAGCTCGATCGTTTTCATCCATGGCAGAAAGAGAATGTGTGGTCTGGAACGCGCTTATACTTCATGGTCATCAGCGTCATCGTCATCGTTATCACGTGTAGTGGGTACAATCCACTATACTGGAACACGCTTATACTTCATTGTTATCACGTGTAGTGGGTACATTCCACTATACTGCGTCATCGTCATCTTTATCACGCGTAGTGGGTACATTCCACTATACTGGAACGCGCTTATACTTCATCCTTATCACGTGTAGTGGGTACATTCCACTATACTGCGTCATCGTCATCCTGATCACGTGGAGTGGGTACATTCCACTACACGTGGCTACCTACCTACCTACCTACTACTACTACGACAACTACAGAGGAGGGACAGACCCACACCCTAAGGAGCTTTGCCCCTAAAACGTCATCATCGATTTCCAGCGACACATAATTAGGGTTGTCCGTTTTCGGGTAACACCCGATTTTGCCCTATTATTACTCCCCGAACAAGTTTCAGGAGTATCAGGTTAAACCCCTTTTCTTCCCGAATTCCAAAACCATATAGCAATTTCTTTTCTCTCTTAGTTCACGTCTCAAGGAGCTGGCGTTGCCAACGCGCAAGCTACCCTTCCCCAGGAAAAAGAAGTTGGGTTAAGTGAACTCCAGTCTTGACCAATCAACCGCCCAACTTTTTACTGTTATTATTACTTACTAATTTTCATAGATGTATTACTTGGAAAATTTGTACATTTATCCCAATCAACCCGAATGTCGGAATGGCCCATCGAAAAACCCGATTTTACTCCCGAAACACTATCTTAACACCGGTTTTTACCCCCGAAAAAAAAATTAATAAATAAAAACCGAAACCGAAAAACCCCATACATTATGTCTTCATTATCACGTTTAGTTCAAGTCTAGTCACCGAAAAAGATTATATCCTGCAGTATGTTCGAGCAGTGAACAGGTTCACGTGCATGAAAAACTTGAAGCAAGCCTGAGCATGGCCTTCAAGAGTAGAACGCGATAGCGTAACCAGGCCCCGTGCGCATTGCCTTCTCAAATGCTAGCCTGGTACCGGTTCTAATAATATGTGGGGTTTAACGTCCCAAAACCACGATATGATTATGAGAGACGCCGTAGTGGAGGACTCCGGAAATTTTGACCATCTGGTGTTCTTTAACGTGCACTGACATCGCACAGTACACGGGCCTCTACCATTTCCCCTCCATCGAAATGCGACCGCCGCGGCCGGGATCGAACCCGCGACCTTCGGGTCAGCAGTCGAGCACCCTAGCCACTGATCCACCGAGGCGGACTGCTACCGGTTCTCTGTGATTGCCTCAACCGTGCCGCAAGAAAACGCACTTCTGTGGGCGTAACATTGGCCGTTTCGAACAGTTCTGGAATGCCTAACTGCAAGTACCGTGGCGAACTGCCCACTACGCCATAATTTTTCCTTTTTTGAAAAAGCGAAGGGCCCACTACGCGTCCGTCATGCAACACGCGAACCTACGCAGCTGTTCACTTTGTTAATGCTTCTGCAGCTGATGATGATTAAATGTGTCTGAGTGCCTTGCAATGGGTGTGCCTTTAAAACACGCACTCGTTGCGCAGTCCACATGCTTGGACGCCTGGCGCGATTCTACGCTTCTCCCACGCAATATTACAAGCGTTGAGACTCCTCCCACTACGCTACATTCATATAGCGTTATTTTCCGATGCTGTTTGAAGCAATGGCGTTGTCTCCGTGCAAGAACACCTGCTTGCCACGCAGAAGGCCTGGCTTTTATTTTCGTTCGAACCGAAGATCTTCATTATTTGTTTTATTTGCATCTACCTCGATTTTTCGCTCACGGACAATGCTGATTTTTCGCTCACAACCAACGACGCGGCCACCGACACCGTAATTTCTGCGAAAGGAGCTCTTCAACGCTATATATCGTTAAAATGGCCCAGTAATGACATCACGTTAGGTTACCCCTCTTATCGGTCTTGCCTTCACCCCGGAAAACGATACGGAGAGAGAGACAGAGACGAAGCGAAGAGAGAGGGAGGTTAACCGAGCTAGACTCTATGGAAGTTCACATCGAGCCGAGGACATTTTTCACCGGTCGCCTCGATGATTATCGCTTCGTTTCTCTAGCGCACGCCAAACGCCAAGGTGCGTACACTGCACTTTTTCTTTCCTTTATTATCTTTTTTTTTTTGGTCGCTTGGTACTCCGTCCTACACAGCTTTGCCGTCTTCCACCGTTGAAAACGTCCTCCCGCTTCGTCGCTTATCTCCTACCGCGTTGAGAGAGTAAACAACGGCCTAATCTTGTTTCTAGCGGCCAGAGCACTTACTTGCATGCACGCTCGCACTCGGACACACACGTATAGCCGGCGCTTTTCCTTCCTCGACTGGACTCGGCAGTGTGACCACTGCGGCCACTTTGCGACAAGTGTTTTCACCTTGCAATTGCAACGGAGGAAAAAAAAAGACAGAAACAATGGCAGGGTGATAACGGGACGAGCACACACTCCCGGTAGCGCATGCTTTGAATTTTTTCCCCGCAACACTTTCGCGCTAGTCGCGTCTCTCAGGACCAATAATAAAGTTTGACCAACCAACCAACCAACCACCACTTTCGCGTTTGGTGAGGTTTTTTTGCCCACTATTCGTGATCGTGCATTTTTCATATCTATAGTGCTTTGAATGCGCCGGATCGCTTTGGAAGGCAGGCCAAATATGAACAGTCACTCTGTCTGCACCTTACTTTCTTCTCAACTAGAAAGTGTTTTATGCCGGGTTCCACCAAGACTTCAGTGACTTATTTCCGTCACGGAAATGACGTCAAAAGCTGCACACGATCAGATCGCAAAGAAAAGCACGAAGAAAAAGTTCCTTCAATGGAAGTCGAACCCGCGACCTCTTGGTCCGCGACAACAGATGCGGAGCACGCCATCCACGTGCCACGGTCACATACTCTGGAAGCTTTACAAACGCGCCTTTTATATCCCACACTTTCCTCTGACAGTGTGGTGTCGGCGTCTGAGGGCGGTAAAGTGATGTATTGCATTATGACCCTGGTTTCCCAGATTAGCTCCTGCAACGCGTCGTTGCTACGCGTCCGTCCCATTCGGCGCGTTTCCAATAGGAGAAGAGCAATTTTGTCGACGCCTTCACAAACCGCGAGGTGGCTACCTTTTCCCAAGCCTCGGCCTCGCTCATAGCATTCATCCATATTAAAAATAGCTCTACGAGGCACGCCTGCCTCGCCTGGCTGTAGTAACACCGCGTTCCCCGCTTCCGCTTTGCCCCGAGAAAAATCGCGGCCGGGCTAGAGAGCAGACACGACGCGCGTTGCGTTTCCCTCTAGTCCGGCCGTGGTGTTCAATAACTTTTCAACATGCCGCGGAATGGCGACCTTAGCTCAAGTTCTGCGTCCACTCAGCGACGCACTTCTGGCTGTCAGACCGGTTTCTCTGATTACGCTCTCACCGTTAATTACTGCAGCTGCAACAAAGGTTTGCGTAATCATTGATCATGAATGTTAGTTGCCGGGATGGATATGTACCAACAAGCGTCAATGATGGGTGCATCCATGTTAAACAGTGCTATAGTTGCCAAACACCAGTGGATATAGTGCAAACTCTCTTATGTCAATGTAAAGTAAACGTTCGAGTACTTTTGTAAGGACACGTTTTACTTTCGTGTTATACCGATTTCTATGACGAAAGGATCAACCATGTCTTTTTTTTGTTTGTTTTTTTGGCTGCCCTGTCTCTTGGTGTGGATGTGATGACGAACATGGTACGCGAATTCAGGGATAGCGTAAGGCAAGACGGGTCGCAAAATGACACGATTTTTACCTACCTATACTCTAGCTATTATCGTCCGCAACGGAAGAATTCTAAGAACAAGTCTCCACGTCTCCCCTATTCCTGTGTGAAGTTTTGTGAAGGTCCGTTATGGTCGGCCGACGTGGCAGGCCTTCACAAAACCTCACATAAAAATAGGACAGACGAGGAGACCATGGCGGACCTGCACAAATCAGCGGATTTCCCACTAACAATCTGCGCAAATATTTAACTGAGGCGTGTTAAGCTTTCAAGTGACCTTAAAAAGCTTTCCAGGTCAATTACTCTTTGTTCGTCGTGGTTCCTGCAGATCTAATTGAAGCGCGGTTTATTTGTACGCCGTTTAATTGAGCTCCATTCCTTGACATAAAATAATATATGCTGAAGAATGTTGTCAAGGCGTATAGCTTCTGCTTGCCGCTAACCCTTTCCTTCCAATGATTGTGCGCGTAATGCGTAGTAATAGTTCAGCTGCAGTTCGCAAGCAAAGGCAGTAAGTAAAATTAATATAACACAACCTTCTAACGAGGCAAATTTTTTTTTTTATGTTGAAGCATGGGAACCAAGTCTAGTACAGAGAAAAACGATTTACGCTGTCGGTACTTTTTTTTTTTTTTAATGAACGCTGTAGCGAAGCCTTCCAACTCTGCATTGGGTTATGCTCTCCAGCACCTTCTAGTGGGTCGCCCTTTTCCGCTCCTTTCTGAGAGAACGCCGCTCGTGCTGGAAGTCGGTGCTGCATCTTGACGGTCGTCGTTGTGCATCGTCGCCGAGTGCACTCCAACAAACGCCTTTACAAGGCCAATATGCCTTACTGCATAAGTTAAATGAAATGAAGGTGGTGCATGCTCGGTAAGTAACGAGTTCTTACAACGACTTGCAGGGGCTCAGAAAGAAGCGTTTCCGTTTGCCGAAAGAAATCTTTTATCAGCTTCCTCCAAAGAGGCCGTGAGTCTAATTGTACTTGAATCAGAAGCACTACCGTCGCGAGGTTAACACGAAGGAAAGCTTTTTACCCCTGGCACGGAAACGTACGTTGCCTTAAGTGTTATGTTTCTAGGTATAGCTTCCGCTAAACCAGAACTAGCTACGCAACGTTTACAAACTTTTGACTTTGCTTGCGGAGCACGTAGCGCCCGATGACTCGAAACCGGTATCCGGAATACGAGCGCACGCGATACATAACATTTATTGCAATGCAGATTAATTCGTTGCACGCGCCTGTGCGAAAGCGTGCGCTGGTATTAAAACGGCAACATATCGTTAGCTATTGGAGAGCCATGCGTGGAATCAGTCAAGTGTTTGCGCGCATGGAGGAGCCTTCGCTTGCCGTCCTGTCTGTCGGTTTTCCAGCGACTGTGTCGGTGGTCTGTGCCAAGCGTGCACCACTACGCGCCGTTGGAGCACGTGTCTTACATCGAGGAAAACAGCCCTCCCGTAATTATCAGGATTGCGCAACAGACCTTCTTCAGTCACCGTCGCCCGCTTGAATGTGCAAAACAAGACTGCGCTGCTGCTACACGTCCCTGGCGGGGAAATGCGTGCGAATGTTGGGTCGCTCAAGCGACGTCCAGATGTCACGACTGAGTCAACTTCTTGCGTGACGCTGATACGGTCGAATCTCTCAATAACGAAATCGCCGGGGAAGCGATTTTCGTTCGCTCTCGTGAGAATTTCGTTGTCGCGAAAATGGAAAAAATACGCACACCAATTACTTCGCACGACGAAAATTTGTTTCAACAAGTCGCTGATCTTGCTCTGTTTCATGTTGCTTCGAAGGAGCTTCATATTGAAACAGCGCAAACGGTGAAAGACACAGAAGAAGACGTAACAACCCGAGGGTTCCCTCTGTTAAGTTTTCTTCTGTGTCCGTCGTCCTTTACGCTGTCTCAAAATGAGCCCAAACTAACTAGTCCAACTCTCCCTGTTGAAGGAGCTTGAGGGCTCGAGCCTCACAAAAAATTGGGGGACCCTTAAGCTTCGCCTTTAAGAGTTGGACGCGATAGCGATATCCTGTCCCTAGTGCGTACTTCAACCACTTAGTGCATACTATGTAATGGGTAGCATGCTTTAAACCACGAGCAATTATGCGCGTGAAATGTTTTCGAACTTGCTATGTGCCCGTTACGGTGTCTTAAGGGAATACGCACAGTAACGTGTGTGCCTTTTGTAATGGGTGCGCGGCTTTGAACCACAATGTCATTATGATATTCACATCTGACGCCCGATGGCAATGTACGCTTGTACCACGCAACATTACTACGATATTACATGTTGTATTGTGACACCTGCATACAAAATGCGTGTGTTTGTAAAGCGTGAAAGTTATTTTCACTGCATTTCCACGCAGAGGAAGTTATTTTATATGTAATCCCAAGCAGAAGCGTGGCTGTGTGGTAGAACACCTTCTCTTGCCACGCGGACGGCCTTGGTTCGATCCTCATTCGGACCCGGACATTTTTATTATTTATTTTATTTGCATCTTTCTCGATTTTTCGGTCACGGACAAGAAGATAATTTTTCGCTCACAACCAATGACGCCGCCGCCGATACCGACGCCGACGCCGGAATTTCTGCGAAACGAGCTCTTTAACGCTGTCGCGTTAAAACTTTGCATAGCTACGTCGTCGTCATGGGCGCCTAGGAAAGTGAGAGTGATGTCAAAAGCATCAAGAACTTCGCGCAAACCTATTTACCTTTCTTGCGTTTTGCAGCTTGTTATCGTCATCATCCCACCGAATGTAAACAGCAAAGGCCGCACCGGATCCTTGTGGGCGAAAACGTACGAGGTTGCGGACTTTGCGGATGAGTGGTTCTAAAATTTTAAAACTTCTGGGTTCCCAACTAGCACACGGATTAAAAAAGAAAAAGAGGTTGCGGATCGCTACCTGGAACTTGTATTATTGCGGGAGCGCTTTTTAAAATCACTTCACTGTCGAGAGGGTTCAAATGCATTGAACCCTATTGACGATGGCCGGGAATGGCAGATTTCTTCGTTGCCTCGAGAATTTCCTTTTTCGGGGCTTTCGTTATTGGGGGTTCAACTGTATAAATCATTAATAAAATCCAACGAACATTAAGGTTGTGTCTAACAAAGTAAAACAAGCCCAAATTTGCCCCTTCGTTTGTTTATAATATAGGTCATGAGTATACTCGAAAATTACGAGCATAAAAAAATTACGAAGCTGCATTGTTACTTCTGAAATATACAGAAAAAGAGGGGGGATATTTCAGTGTGCATTTATACCACATATGGATCCAATAAGTGGACTGTGTATTTTAACACAAGCTGATTGGATAGAAATGGAGAGCTTGATAGACCGGCAGCGATCGTCATCAGTCGCCCTCGGGCTTTATCCGGTAAGCGCGCGCTGAAACCGACGGCACCTTACTGGACTTTTACAGAATGCCTTCCCGGAAGCAAGCGGCGCTTCTTTTGTGACGTATATGAACTTCTATAATTTCCCAGTTTTTCGTTTGATATCCGTCCGCCTCGGTGGAACAGTGGTTACGGTGCTCGGCTGCTGACCCGAAGGTCGCGGGTTCGATCCCGGCCGCGGCGTTCGCATTTCGATGGAGGGGAAATAGTAGAGGCCTGTGCACGTTACAGAACACCAGATGGTCAAAATTTTCGGAGCCCTCCACTACGGCGTCTCTCATAATCATATTGTGGTTTTGGGACGTTAAACCCCACATATTATTATTATATTATTCGTTCGATATATGTTGTACACTGTCTTCGTTTCTTCCCACTCTCAAAAATAGTAAACATCGTCTTCTGCTGTTTTACGCTCTCATTTACTCGAGTACGAGCCTACATTAACACCCCGCCCCCCCTTAGGAGCACCGGAAATCTGAGCCAAGGTAAACAGTGCGCCCCTCCCGGCACTCACAACCCCCCTTTAAAAAAAGTCCAGGAGCCCTTCCACAATCCGAGAAATGGGGGGCAAGCGATGCTTGGCATATGCGTGCCTGACCTACCACTTTTCTTTCTTTCTTTCTTTCTTTCTTTCTTTCTTTCTTTCTTTCTTTCTTTCTTTCTTTCTTTCTTTCTTTCTTTCTTTCTTTCTTTCTTTCTTTCTTTCTTTCTTTCTTTCTTTCTTTCTTTCTTTCTTTCTTTCTCTTTTATTTGTTTCTTTCTTTCTCTTTCTTTCTTTGTTTCTTTCTTCCCTTCTTTCTTTCTTTCCATCTTCCTCTTTCTTTCTTTCTTTCTTTCTTCCTTTCCTTCTTTCTTTCTTCCTTTCTTTCTTTCTTTCCTTCTTTCTCTCTTTCTTTCTTCCCTTCCTTCTTTCTCTCTCTCTTTCTTTCTTTCCTTCTTTCTTTGTTTCTTTCTCTCTTTCTTTCTTTGTTTCTTTCTTTCCTTCTTCTCTTCTTTCTCTTTCTTTCTTTCTCTTTGTTTCTTTCTTTCCTTCTTTCTCTTTCTCTTTCTTTCTTCCCTTCCTTCTTTCTCTCTTTCTTTCTTTGTTAATTTCTTTGTCTCTTTCTTTCTTTGTTTCTTTCTTTCTTTCTTTCTTTCTTTATTTCTTTGTTTCTCTTTTCTTTGTTTCTTTCTCTTTCTTTCTTTGTTTCTTTCTTTCTCTCTTTCTTTCTTCCTTTCTTTCTTTGTTTCTTTCTTTCTTCCCTTCTTTCTTTCTTTCCATCTTCCTCTTTCTTTCTTTCTTTCTTTCTTTCTTTCTTCTTTCTTTCTTCCTTTCTTTCCTTCTTTCCTTCTTTCTCTCTTTCTTTCTTCCGTTCCTTCTTTCTCTCTCTCTTTCTTTCTTTCCTTCTTTCTTTGTTTGTTTCTTTCTCTCTTTCTTTCTTTGTTTCTTTCTTTCCTTCTTCTCTTCTTTCTTTCTTTCTCTTTGTTTCTTTCTTTCCTTCTTTCTCTTTCTCTTTCTTTCTTCCCTTCCTTCTTTCTCTCTTTCTTTCTTTGTTAATTTCTTTGTCTCTTTCTTTCTTTGTTTCTTTCTTTCTCTCTTTCTTTCTTTCTTTCTTCCCTTCTTTCTGTCTTTTTTCTTTCTTTCCTTCTTTCTCTTTCTTTGTTTCTTTCTTTCTCTCTTTCTTCCCTTCTTTCTCTCTTTCTTTCCTTCTTTCTCTCTTTCTTTCCTTCTTTCTTTCTCTCTTTCCTTCATGTTCTTTCCAGCGTTCGTCAGTCTTAGAACGGCCCAACGAAAGGACGTCACACGATAATGGAAACGCGGTTTAGGAATTCATCTCGCAGATCTTCCGGAAATGTGCAATTTCTGATGTCGACCTTGCGCGTTGTCCAACAGACCGCTTTCAGTCCGCCAACGCGAAATATTGCAACGAAGCATCCACAGTACGTCTACTGCTACCCAATTGTTTCTTGCATCGTCAGAGCGCATTCACATGCTTCAGTTCAGTTCACATTAGGCAAGAATGGGCACGTGGCCTATTGTTCGAGGCACTCGGTTTCGGGCCGCAGGAACCGGGGCTTAGACACCAGCCCCGGAAAGAAAACTTATTTTGTTTTATTTATTAGTTCTTTGGTGCGCGCGTCAGCTGTGGGTGAGGAGGGCTTTATGGAACACCTCCAGCTACACAGGTCAGTTAATACAAGCTCCGTTTGAAAATGTCCCTGCGCCGCCCTGAACTAGAAGTATCCAAGAGTTCGTGAATAATATTCTGATTCCGGGGTGATAACTGGTCTAAACGTACTGCTGAGCTAATTGGCTCATTATAGCAGCAAACGGCGCACTACGGACAAAGGGAAACTACTCGATGCGATTACCCATGCATCTTCAATTCGTTATTTTAAAAATTAGAATGCTCGCACGCTTCTATTTGCCATTTTCGACGTGACTGATCTGTCTCTCTTTCTCTCCCTCTCTTTGCATGATGATATTTGTGCAGATATTGTTGCTGCGGTCTGGGGTGATCTGGCAGCGGGTTCTAATGTTCGCCATGGTAAGCAACGTCTGTCAACTTCCCCCTTTTCGTATTTGCCGACATCTCGAAGTTTTCCAAAATCTTCAACAGATGGCACGAACAGCATGCCGGTTCTAAAGTACCGCGACCTGTCCGGCCCGCCGCCATATTTGGTCCAGCGCGGCTGAAGCTGCGGCGGAACAGTGTTGATTTTACGCGGAGTAACGCATGTTTTACACATTGCGTGCGCTTCTGCAGCCACGAATGAAGCATACCGTTGTTCTTTAACTGACTAAGAAAGAGATGGCGGCAATGTCAATTGCCTACACGCGCGCGCGCGCGTACTAACACGATAAAGAAATGCGAACTGCGCGGTGTTTGGGCGCTCGGCTGTCGGCATTTATTAAATGCGAAGCATTTCGTAGCGAACTTCTGCGCCTTTGAAGGTTCTATCAATCTATCTATCAACCTATCTAGCCGCCAACGACTTCGTGCTTTCCTGGCCGTTTCCTTAATGGGATCTGTACCAAAATTGATATGACATAATATGACTGTATGACGAATACAAAGGCAGGTCATAGCATGAAAATCATGACATGCATGTGATGAACCGCATGATTTACACGCCACGGCCTTCGTGCTCTTGCGGCCGCTTCCTTAATTTTATATATACCACAGCTTAGTATGGCATGACAAGAGCGCATGACGAACCTAAGTGACTGGTCTTAACATGCAAATCGTCACACGCATGTCATGTACAACATGATTTATGGGACGTGGTCTCGGGCTTGTCGCGGCCGTTTAATTAAATGGATGTATGCCAAAATTGCTATGACGAGATATATGTGTATGTCAAATGTAAAGAACAGGTGGTAGTACAAAAATCATGACTTACATGTGATGTTCGGCATGACTTAAATTACCACACTCATGGCGCGCTGGCGGCCGGTTCGCTAGCTAGATATACACCAAAACTGATATTGCAATACGTGACTGTATGGACGAACATAAATAACAGGTGTAAACATGAAAATCCTAACATGCATGGCATGTACAGTATGATCTAAACGCCGCGCTCATGGTGTGCTAGCGGCCGCTTCGCTATGTGGATACAAACCAAAAATGGTATTTTGTCACGTGACTGCATAACGAACAAGAAGGACAGGTGGTAACATGAAAATAGTTGCATACATGCCACGCTCACGGTACGCTCGCTGCCATTTCGCTAGCTTGGTATTGCGGGAGGTGGCTGTATGACGAACATGAATGACAGGTGGCGACAAGGAACGTGTCATACTTTGTTGTCATATTTTCTTTCATGGAAACAAGGTGACATGTCACATTTTTTCGTTACAACCTATCATTTATGTTCGTCATTCAGTAACGACATCACGCCATACCAATTTTGGTGTATATCAAGATAGCGAACCAGCCGTGAGTGCACCATAAGCATGGCATGTAAATCATGGCTTACACGACATGCATATCATATTTTCTTGTTACAACCTGTCATCTATGTTCGTCATACAATCACGTCACGCATTGCCAATTTAGGTGTATGTCAAGCTAGCGGAACCGGCCGCGAGCCCACCAAGATCGTGGCATGCAAATCACGCCTGACACTGACATGCACGTCATGATTTTCATGTTAGCACTTGTTATTTGTGTCCGTCACACAGTCGCCTCACAAAATACCAATTTTGGTGAATATCAAGCAAGCCAACCGGCCGTGAGCCCACCATGAGCTCGGCATGTAAATCATGTTGCACATGAATATTACGTCACGATTTTCATGTTTCCACCTTTCAGTCATGTTCGTCATAAAGTCAACTCACAAAATACCAATTTTGGTGAAACTCAAGCCAGCCAACCGGCCGCGAGCCCACCATGAGCGCGGCATGTAAATCATGCTGTACATGAAATGCATGCCATGATTTCCATGTTACCATCCTGTCATTCATATTCGTCATACAGATATATCTCGCCGTATAAATTTTGGCATATATCCATTTAATCAAACGGCCGCGAGCGCGCCGAGACACTAGCGAGGCGAGCGAGCTGGACCATTTATGTGGCGAAGCCCGCCGAGAGTGCGCGGCGGCGAAGAGAAAAGGAACGCGGTACTTTCCCCGTTCCAGTGACTTTAGCCGGTTCTAAAGTTACTGTATATGGCTCCTTTAGGTAGTATATACAGTAACTCTAGCAGGTTCTACTCTAGCCAGTTCTGTTCTAGTGACTTCAGTCGATTTTAATCGGTTCCTCTGATAGCAACGAAACGCGAAATATGTTTTTTTTTTCTTCAGTGTTCTTCCCTATGATGTTTAAGTTTTCTGATGGCTGTAACTTTTGAGGTCGTCGTCGAAGCATTTACCGTGCTCTAGATCTAGCGGCCGCGCTGAAACAAAGACCTATCCGGCGAGAGTTCTCTCGTCATACATTTATGATTGAAGGCCACTTCACTCGTCAGAGATATCACTTTATCTAATCTGCGGTTGCGAGGTAAGGATACCGCCCCTGGACTCATACGGTGAAGAACGTATGAATGAAACGTTCCCAATATCGTTGAGCAGAAACACGTGTCAAAGGAACTACCTGCGGTGAACTCAGCAATGCGCTTCTAACGAAGCTGTGATTGAAAGAGGTAGATTAAGGGCCTATCTGCTAACTCGAGTGGGACGAGGCGGACATATGCATTGCTGCAAACCATGCGCTTTAGAGCTTTATTAGCACAATTAGGTCCCGCATATCCGCGTGAAACGTCATTCCGGATTGCTAACGAACTTTTCACAAGCAACTTTTCACCTTGCACACTATTCTTGCCGGTAATGTCACGGTAGTGAAAGAAAGGCTACCTGGGCTTGATGCCCACGCTTCGGTTACCCCCAGTATATACAGCCAAACCAGTATCACATCTGAGCATACACCACACATCGAGTACATGTCGTAATCATTCAGCTCTTGGCATTTAATCTGCTGTTTTTCAACTTCAGGTTAAGCTTACTTGCTCAGACCTCTCTTGTAGTCGCGAAAGCAGTTCCTACCTTGGCTGTAGTATAACATACATGTACGGCTTACAAGTAACGTGCTAAGCACGATTGTTTGTTGATTATCAACTTTGCAACGCAGAATGTGTACATTACATCAGGCTTCTTCTAAGGAATCTTTACCTTACCATACTTGCCTAAAAGCAGCCAGTGTGCTGCAAGAAGCAGTCGGTGATGTCTTTCTCGAGGCGGCTGGGCATCGGCTACAGTCGCCCAAATCTTTGACTAGCGTGCGTGAGAGGCAATTCTTGCAACACTGATTGTTGGCGGGCCAACTGGTACATACTGAGCAAGTTTTTCTGTACATGTTCGCCAGACGAATGAATTAAGTTCCAAAAAAAGGTGAGGACAAGTACACGGCCGCAAAGCACGGGCCCACAAAACATTTTTTTTTTTCAATTTCGTTCCATCATACGACGCTGACAACAAAAAAAAGTCGCCGTTGCGTGCGCTAGTTAAATATTTGGGCGGCTGTACACCTGCCGATCTGCACAATGCATTCCCTCGCGTCAAAGACACATCCAACGGGAATCATGCCTTCTAGCATCGCTCGTGCACCTCCAAGCCAGCTGCTACGTAGTTGTGGACTTTGAGGAACACGTGCATTTTCGTCAAGAATGAAACGTGCAATGAAGTAGGCATCAGCGTTGAGAGGGCTTTGCTCGGGCCCGCCACCAGAGCAACGCTCAGTGTTCATAAGAAAAAAAAGCTGCAGCACACCGGTATAGGGCGTAAACAAATAACAGCTTTATTCTGTTTCCAAGAGCTGCGGAGAAAAAAGGATCTCAGCGTTCACTCTGCTCTCATTTAGTACTTTAAAAGGCTATATCGGCGAACTCGCAACCCAAGGAGTCGATTCAAGGCCATCTCTTCACGTCTGCGTGCGTTAGCGCAAGCAGCACTGATTGCACCGTCTGTGTTGTGTCTGTGTATGTGTGTAGTATGTGTGTAGTATGTTTGTGGGCTTTGCAAAATGGACAGCGCTGCTTACATATGCTCTCTACAAAGGCGCGCACGTACGTTCCATTCTACAGCTGTTCCCGACGTAACAATGCTGCATCGGGCTTGTGCCTTGAGAAAAGAAAGCAAATTCAGCCCCAGGTGCTTCCAGACCCGGGTACCCTGCCCCGCGTTGCACTGCCCTATGAGAACCTACGCTAGCGCCATCACACCTACATGTCGCAAAGCTGTTTTTTAACGTAACAGCGTCGCGTCTGGCCCCTACAGCAGGTCCTATGGAGTCGAGAGTGTAAAACACACTATGCTTTAGCCATTGGTTGGCATACTTCAGTATTTTTCTTGTATCTATGATGCACAACGGCTTTTTGGATCGGGCGATGCTCATTACAATCCCGATGCTGGAAGCTTCTCAGATATTGTGAACGAAAGATTCAGTTGATGCATTATTCGATAGATCGTGTAATCGTTGAGTAATTGAACTTCCTGGTCAATAATTTGCAATAAACTGCCAAACAATCACAACTAAAGAAAATAAGCATGCGTATAGTGTCTCACAAGTTTGTACGAGTACTTTGCCGTCGCCTCGCCTTAGAAAACTTCCTTAAACTGGGAGCTTGCTAGCTACATATAGTGGGCTCCAGCGAATAGCAATTTAGCTTTTGTGCTGTCGTTTTTAAGCATAAAGCTAAAACGCATTCCGGGAACAAGGTTCCATGAAATGTTTTCCCGCTTTATGGGCTCCCTATTCCGAACCAGCCTTGATAAATAACGCAGCACGGACCGTTCACCGTCCTACCGGCACGACTCCGTCAAACGAAGTTCGCTGAGCAAGAGCAAGCAAAGCCACTAACTTACCCAAACAAAAGAAGCTAGCACTGTGTTCGATGCAAAATGATAACAATAATGATAAATCTTTTGTTTGTGTTCACAACACGTATAGCTCCCGCTTTTCTTTTTTTTTTTCTCGCAATAGTGTGTGAGGTTAACACGCATCTTGGAATGTCTCTTTAAGGACAGACACGAGCTTTCTCATCGGAAACACGAGTTTCGATTCTAAGTCTGCTTTGTTAACTAGTCACTAAATAGACAGTGAATGACGATGGTCCTAAAGTTTAAAACGTTAAAGACACGGTCGTACACCGAATGCAAAAGAAGAAACGCGGAGCCCTGCCTTTTTTTCTTTTTCTCCGCAGAAAGGACACAGCGCTAAAGATAAGAGCAGTCACAACACTACGTCCGCACAGTGGTAACTTTGGCTACACGTTTGGCTACGAGAAGAAAACAAGGACGAAAAAAAAATACTGCGGTGTTTCTGAATTTTTACGAACAAACACGCCGTAGTTGTTATCTAGAGAGTCCTGCGGTGTAGCGATTAGCTGTCGGGCCAAGGAGCATATATCACAGATATGTGGTGACTACAATCATGAGTTGTGTATTATGTGTGCGGATGCAATGAACGGCACATCCGTCTTTTTGTTTTTTTTTTAACATTTTGCTTCCCTTAATCCTAAGCGAAGCGACTTCATTCCCAAAGTTCCGTTTGTGCACACACTGGAATGCGTTATTTATGCCGACGATAAAATCGGGGTTGGGGGGGAGTAGGTTTTTCCCCGCACACGTCGCCTTTATCTGTTACGTTTTTTTCGCACAATCTGTGTTTGTCTTAGGACCCAACGCACGAGATAACGAAGAGAATTTAAAAAAAAAATTAAATGACACATAAATGAAAGAGAACATGCACACAGGCGCACCACTGCCATCACTGCACATAGTACTCTCCGCGCATTGTCCGCAGAGTGAGCGCTCAATGTCCTCTTCGAAAGTCACAGATTTCTTCGACGAGAACCAGAAAAGAAAAAAAAAATAACATACAAGCGCGCAGTGTCTGAAGCAAGATGACGCCTTGCAACAAAACGAAAAAAAAAAAGTTCCTACATCCTTTCACACGTCTTCGACGACACGTGGCAGAAACCTTTCTTCGAAACTTCAACCTTTCATCTTCTATTCTCTTTCACTCTTTCTACTTTTTTCAGTGGTCCGCACAATCCGAAGCTCGAGGACGATTCCGTACGCGAAGCTTAAATCGAAAGACATCTTTTCACCACGTCGTCCATCCTCTGAAGCTTTCAGAAACACAACGACGATGAGACGCTGTCACGAACAGTGGTACTCGATGACAGAAGCGCGAATTGTTTATGAAGAGGCCGAACCCTTCTTTTTTACCACCGCTACATCCACCATCTATCATCGGAGCATGGCACCTTGACACTACACACGCACATTCTGGCACACGAAAGCATAAACGAAGAGTTCTGTGCGCACTTTCTCAAAGCCCAAGAAAATAATCGCCTCTCGTCAAAGCGCGCACTAAAACGTACGTAGCATCAGATACACTGAGACGTCCGGATTGCCAAAGTGCACCCGAACTCTCTCCAACGCACCTTGTTACTTCGAACCGAAGGTTTGTTTTCGGCGAAATGAGTCTGAGTACACGGCTTCCGGAACGCGTTATAGGAAAGATGAAAATGGCTTTGGTTCGGTTGGCTTCTTCGCGCAGCCCAGCGTGGCGCTTGGCTTTGCAGGCTTGAATGGGAAGAAGAGGCAACGCTGAAGAAAAGCACAACATGTGACATCGTTGCTGCAAGCACGTAGGAGCGGTAAACGAAGACCACAAGAAAGTCAACCTATCAAATGAAGAAAAGAGGTGACACCGGGTACTGGTGACGACAAGACACAGTCGAGTTGCTCTCGGAGCCAGGAGACAAAGGTCATGTCATGTAGTTTTCACTGGGAAAAGGAGACGTTCGTGTCTAAATCACCGGTCGTCTCTCCTTATTCGTGGGCTCTCGCTGTCATGTAAGTGCGCCTACACCTGGTCTTCGAGTGGCGCCGCCACACCACCTCAATGTCAAAGAGCGAGTGAGTTCTGCGCTGTGCAGACGTCACTTCCGGAGGAGGGTTGAGCTGGACAAGAGCCGCGACGAAGCACGCAAAATGTATCGTCATCGTGGGGGGACAATTTTTCCTTTAGACGATGCTCTCGACGTTCTCTTCCTCATCTTCGGGCACGTCGCTTTCCTCGGGAATCTCTTCCAGAGGAGAGGCGATGTCGGGCAGCGGTTCCGGCTTGACGGCCGTGTTCCGCACGCATGGTATGAAGAAGGACATGGCGCCGGACACGATGAGCATGGTGCCCGACACGAAGAAAGGAACGTCGTACGAGCCTGTCATGTCGAACAGGGTACCTGTAATGTGCAGTAATGGGAAGGGGCACGACGGGAAAGAAAGGAAGAAAATAACATGTTAGTACAGCCGTCCGGAATTAAAGCAAGTTTCACAGACAGAAAACGTGTCGCGAGAACCCTGAGCAACATTCACAGCTTTCAAACAAGGCGGCTTGAAGCGATGAAAACTCCTTGAACACCGGTTTTCGCTGTAGCCAACGTTTCGACAAGTGGTTTTGTCTTCAAGAAAAGATCACTAGCCGAAACGTTGGCAAGTGGACAGCGTTTTTTCTACCACGGGGAGTAAATGTAGAAGTGGACGACCTTGTACGCGATAACGCAAGCTGGAAGTGAGAGCACTAGTGCAGCAAACTCCAGGCCTTTTTACCCATAGCAACATAAAAATAATCTCTAGCATCAAGGGTATGACGCGGGGTAGCACGTGAGGCATGTCGCAAGCGCATCCATACTTTAATAGACTATGTTGCCCTTCACCAATGGAACCAAGAGAATCTTCGTGGGCCTGGTCAGATTTTCCGATTATTATTCATTTTCCGATTGGTGAAATTTTTCGAGCCAGTTGCTAAGAAACTCTGCCATGCATAGTCTTATTTTCTCCTTACGCTGCCCAATCGCAATTTTAGGTTCTGAAACTAAAGGCACTCGTTCATCCAGTCTGGAGAACAGGTTGCCTCTAGAGCGAGTGCATTACCACTATTGTGAAGTGTCAGGGCAGGGCTTGGATAATCCAAATATCTCCGGACGTCTAGATATCACGCACAGTCCATCATAAAATATGTACTTTCCACGCCTTGCTTGGATATCACATGTTGTTTGTTTTCATTGTGTGTATATTTATATTTTCGTGAATACTGTCCAATATAGGAGCAATGGTTAGCGGGTTTATTTACCTGCTAGAGGGGGTCCGACCATACAGGCTGCTCCTCTGCACAGGCTGAGTAAGCCGAACGAGTTCGTCAGATTGTCCAGACCAAACAGCTCCACGAGGATGATTGATGTGAGCAAAATATATGCAGCTGAAAAGAAAAACAAGGATGGAGCTGTATTGTCACGTGCTTAAGAAGTTCACATTATGGTGCAATCCAGAGACCCTTGCTCCATTACTAAACATGTGAAGTAATTTCTATGCGTCTCTAATATCAAGAGTGAATGTTAACACATGCATGGACAAACTTGTGCCCCTTATCCAATAGCTGTGCTTACAGGTACTGGATATGGAAGTACAAGTACTGCTCTTTCACGGCAATGTGACAAAATGAAAACAGCACCCATTGAAAACAGCACCCATTTACTATCCTTTGAGTTATCAAAATGTGTGAATATGCTGCCAAGCAAAATACCGCTGTAACAGATAGTATTTTAAACCTTACAGAATAAACACGAAGCAGCATATTCTTTAGATTTACTACATACAAAAATGATATGCAACACTATAAGTAGGTGGTTGCGTTAAAAGATTTATGCGTATTGGTGCATATTGGTGAACAGATGTTATCTGTCGTGATAGGAAAGTGCACAGACATGCACTGCATACAGCGCAACACTTACCGACAATTAATCCGAAGATCATGCACGTGGCCACGGTGGTAGGGTAGGTGTAGCAGAAAGGCAGAATGAACACAGCGATGCCGCTCAGGCAGAGCGAAAGGTTGTTGAGTAGTAGGCAGTTGATCTGGGGCAGGTCCGAGAGCCACCCAAAGATGAGACGTCCGATCATGTTTGTGATACCGATGAGCGAAAGAAGGAAGGCTGCCTTGTCCTTGTCGATGCCTTTAAGCACGGCGGAGTCGGCGATGTACATGAAAGGTATGCAGAAACCCATCATGCCAACGATGTTGGATACGCAGACCAAAACAAAAGCTGGGTTCTTGAGCAATTCCATGTCTAGCATGTCGGCGAGAGTGTCGGTCATGGAGGCCGGCAGACGCAGGCAGGGCGGACAAAAAGAACCTGCCGCGGGCTTGCCATCTGGAAGATCCACGCCGCTGGCTGCAGGGATGGTGTCTGTCGCTGGGATGGTCAATACGCTGGCGACGTAGGAACGGACGTCACCCTGCGACAGACGATACTCGGGAAGGTTGACTACGCTTCCGCTGTAGAAGATGTCCTTGCGGTACATGGGTCGAGCGATGTCCTTCTTCTTTGCTTTCTGGATTTGGCGCGGCCCGCCGGCCACAGTCTCCTGCGACACGCGCTTCCAGACCTCGCCGGACGTAGCGAGACGGCCGTGCGGCCGGCTCGCTGCGCCCGTGTACACGTAGCCGCTCGAAGACATGCGTGGAGACGAGCTGTTCCTACGCATCTCGGTTCCCATGGTGATGTTCGACAGACACAGCTTGGTGGCGCTCCTGGAAGACATGATGCCCTTGCGCTTGGCGATCTCCTGAATGGCCGATACAGCCGTCGGAGCCGCAACTGCAGGACCACCGTTCGCGACGTGGCCATTCGGTGCTGGCTGGTTACCGGAAGTCTGGTTCTCTGGTTCGGAAGGAATCATCTGGGTTGTCTCTGTGGCTGTCTTCTCGTCGTCGACGAGAGACTGCTGCTGCCCTGCATCCTTTTCGGATTCCGTGGTTGCCGGGGCCGTTTCCTGTAGCGGTGAACCCTTCTTAGTGCCGCCGTTCTCCTTTCCCGACTCCCCAGAATCGTCGTTCTGGTCTTCCTTTGAGCCCATACGGGATGGCCTGGCCTCCTGAATGGGGGGACAGCGTGATGACCGGCGTGTCCATAGGAGACTTGCCCCACTGGTCCAGGTACAGGGTCGAGTGGACGCCCGGCTCGGTGTTCAAGAGCAGCTTCTGCCTCTTCTCGATGGTCCCGTCCGCGTGCTGCACCAAGAAGAACTGGCTGTTGCAGAGCGAGTCCTGCCGCTGTCGCTCTTTTTCCTCCCAGATCCGCTGCAGAAGCGGCTTGGTCTGCGGGTTGTCCGACGCAAGGAGCGGCCGCATGAGTGCGCCAAACACGGCGCAGTTGAGCGACAGGCCGGCCAGGATCATGAGTGCCCCTTTCCAGCTGAAGATGGTGAGCAGGTACTGACAGAAAGGGGCGAACACGAACGCGCCCATGCCGGAGCCGCAGACGGCGATTCCTGTAGCCAGTGCACGCTTCTTGGAGAAGTATTGGTTCACGCTCACGATGGCTGGTAGATAGATGAGACCGAAGCCGACACCTGTGAGTCGAAGAAGAAAGGAGGGAGGGAGGGCGAGCAGTCATGTGGTAGCTTCATTTCTGACAGTATTAAAGGTGCTTGCAAGCGCATTTACAGGGAATATTATTTCTTCTAAAAGAAACCTTGAATATTTTATCAAGGAAGACAAAAAAGCGAATCTACATTGGTACAAACACAGTCGTATAATGCATTCCGCTTCATGATAAGTTCCATGAATAAAATACGCCAACTGGCTACGAAGTGAAAATAACTTATGGAACGTACCGAGTGTATACTGATTTTTGAGGCAACAGATTGGCACTGGAAATCAACATGTGTGGGTTCATGCACTCTTTTCAGCATAGTAATCAGTTTTCCGCGTGCCTTTCTAATGATACATTTTATAAATCAGCGTTTAAACAAAGTTTATCGGTATAATATTTTCTTTATTGTCTGTATCTTTGCAACTTGCACAATATATTTGCGAGATTTGGTGAGGCTAGCACTTATCCTGAGACACATGACGAGTAAATCACAAGACTTGCCTGAACGGCACAATCCAGTGAAAGTTTTGGATTCCAGAGTAACAGACGTAATGCTTCAGCTTTTTTTTCTTACAACACATAAAAGCATTAAAAGATGCATGCGTGCATTTAGATGCTGAACATTGCTCTGCGAATATAGTTCAGATACACAGGCTGGACTGTTTCGCAGATACATCTGTGCAACTTGTGTGCACAACCGTAGTGCAAGAAAGAACTCGATTTTTTTCTTACCGGCCATCAAACCAAATGTGACCATTAGGCTGCCCACGTCCTGCACGATGGTGCTGAGCAAGAAGGCGATGCAGGCAACGATGCTTCCCCCGATACACACCGCCCGACAGCCGTACCGATTTGTCAACGCACTCACCAAGGGGCCTAGAATTGAAAGATACGTATATAAATAAAACAGTTTATAAGTACACGAACTTAATCTAACACAGTCTTACTTTCCCGAAGTAGGCTTGCAAAAAGATGAGAATCTGGACATAATCGTCTCAATGGTCTAGTAGTTCTGCACGAATTTGTACATTCGCAGAGCCACGTCGACAGCCGACATGCATGCTGACAATCCCACACAAGAGATGACATTCCGGGCAGTCTGTATGAGCTTAAAGAAGTGCAAGTTATATAAAAAGATGTGTTAACTAGAAATGTGCGCTTAGCACCCTCTCCACCTGTCCTCTTTGGCTGTTTCTTTCATGCCTGTTTCTGTGCAAGCTTTCAAAGTTTCAACCCATATTTTCATTAAGTGTTTATTAGGAGAGGTTGGTGCCAGCGCATGGCGCCGGCTACTCCTCTTCTATTGCGTAATAGTTGTCGTCGCAAATTAGAGAACAAGCACAAGGCTGTACGAAGGCTCGCAGTACAACATTCACGCACTCATTCCAAGTCCTTCAATATAAACATGCGTTCACGCAACACAATAGTCGACAAAACAAAAGTACTCGCGCAGTTGAAATGTCCAGACGTAACACAAAAGTTCGCTTTGTCATAGCCGATCATAAGTCACTTGAGAATGGTCTCTTGAAATGCCTCACAACAACTGCAGTAATTACGTTTTCACAACACATTCTCTGCTAAGCCGAAAATAAAAGAATCGTGCAGCCAAGGATACCGGTTAGCAATAACGCGAACAAATATTTTATCAGATATAGTACCTTTGTGATATTTCTGATTCCTCAAAAAAAAAGTGCACTACTGCGCGTGCAGCAATGTTTTGAAAATTTCCTCTTGGTCATGGACCCAAAATTTTTGTTAATGATGGGTGCCATTTTTCCAAACAATGCAGTTTTTGTAAAAGTTTCTTTCGAGGAGCATCATAATTTTTACAGTGTATAAGAACGCGCTCTATGTCTTCTTCAGCTTCTCCACATGAGCATGTAGCATTGTCAGATATTCTTATTCTACACAAGGTCTTCGTATAGGCCATGCCCTAGCCGAAGCCTATGAATGACTGTTTCAACAGATCGGCTGACCTTTATTGATATATTAAATTCTGCGGCTGGGTCAATGCTACATAAATGTGAGTTCTGTGCTCCATTTGCGAACCAAGTTGCCTTGGACAATCGACAGCACAGCTTATTCAGTATACATAGCGCATCACTCGTCGCTACAGGTTGCAGGGATAAATTCTTCTCTTAATGAGCTGCACGTGCCGTGAGATCAGCTGTGTCGTCTCTTATGATTTCATTGTGACGTAGAGCCCACTGGAAAATTATGATGCGGTTTAAATCTTTCCCTATGGCCTATGTATTGTGTATTTTGTATGTCAGAATGCTACCTTTTTTCCTAAACTGATTCCTTTTATACAGACATGAGGCTTGCGAGTCATTGAGAACTACCAGCGAAAAGGACTTGGCTGTCGACATATGAAACGTAAATCACAGAGTATTGCGTAAAGTTCTGCCATTGGGGAAGTTGTAAAGTGGCTGAGCTCAAAAGCTTTTTTCTCTTGATATGCAGGTATAAAGAATGCCGACCTAAAACTTTTGTTTCCAACATTATCCACCGGTATATACGAGAATATGTTGTACATGTTTAGTATAAAGGTGTGACAAAGTTAATTGCTTTATAGCAATTATAGCAGATAACTCTTACGAGCTAATCTCGGAGTTCATCTTTGAAGAGTTGGCTTCGCATGTGAATCAAGTGAATAATTGCTGCTTCACGCTCCATTTGTCGCACTGCCCCATCTTCTTTGGCTGTTGCCTTCATCCCTGTTTCTGTGCATCCTTTCAAAGTTTCAACCAATCTTTGAGGAGTTTGCTTTGCATGAGAATCAAGTGAATAATTGCTGCTTCACTAACTCATTCATTAACACAAAGTACCTACTCTAGTCGGCCGGTGAGCGAGATACCGCAGCCACATTTGAGAAATGTACCAATGTTCGGCACGCAAATCAATCGCACTAGTTTTTTTTTTGAAGCTCCGTTAATCTGACAGTTCTTTTTCATATCACAACTTGCGAGAAATTAGCGTTCGGGTTATTCTGAACTGCTTCTCGTGTAGGTCACCCCTTATGTTACAGTTCCTGCCACCTAACACTTTTACATGAACGTTTGGCAAATTCTGCTAGTGTGTCCTCTCCACTGGTTTACCGCAGCATGTGAAATTGGGCGTGAGTGTTTACACATTTGTAGCAGGCAAAGGGATCGGCGAAAAGACCCTAGAGCTTCATCCCCTCCTTACTTTCATCTCACCAAAATATGCATATGTACGTAAGGATGTGCCTATTCAGAGCGATTGCATGTCATCCTCACTTCATAGGCTATACAATGTATTAACAATTCAAATGTACCAACAAGTATAACCCTCAATAAAGGCTAATGGTTCTTATTTCTGTTTGAACTTGATGTCTCTCTGCATCTGTTGAAGAAGAAGCTGTAGATAGAAGGCGGAGTATAAAAAGAGATACGCACCGGCGCTCAGGTAACATCCCGAGAGCAATGATCCAACCCAAGCGACGGTCCCTTTGGGTGCCTTGAAGTGGTCCACGAATTCGGGGAAGAAGATTCCGAAGGTGTAAGCGATGCCGTCGACCACCATGTTGCAGAGGAACGAGGCGGCCACG
The DNA here is from genome assembly GCA_030522465.1 of Rhipicephalus appendiculatus. NCBI lineage: Eukaryota > Metazoa > Arthropoda > Arachnida > Ixodida > Ixodidae > Rhipicephalus > Rhipicephalus appendiculatus. Next base: position 680,912 of record JALIZH010018364.1, on the reverse strand, counting down.
ATCATCCAGCCCCAGCCGCCGTCCGGAGGCTCCGGGATGGCCGCGTAGAATTCCTCCGGGTCCAGGGCTCCGTCATCCACGTCTTCGTCTCCGCCCGCCGCCGAAGCCGTCATCATGGCTATTGCCGTTGCTGCCAATGAAATGAACGTCATCAGGTCAATTGTTCTCACGCAGCTGTTCTTTGCACACTGTTGAAGCCAGAGCGGCCTGATCAAGGTGATTTAAGGGGAGTCATAAACCTCAGTGCTGCCCAAAACACCGTCTCAGTACAAGTGACTGCTACTTAAATGACTGGGAAACCCTATGGCTCTGCGAACGATTTTGGTAGTTTGGCAACGTCCCGCTTTCAATCGATCAAAATGTTGCTACGTTTGCGGTAGTTTCTCGTGAATCAGTGAGTCGACAACTTGGAAGCGAGTTTTGTTGTCAAATCTCTTTCACTGGAACACAGGCAGCGTTTTCAACCAAACGCCTACAGATAGAATTGCTATCGCAATAAGTTTTCTTTGTGCTTTCTTCCTGTTAACATTTAGAAGCACTGGACTGCTCGTTGGTTACACAGCCAAATATTTGCAGATCAAATAAACACAAAGCATCGTTTTTATGTAATGATACTTTCGGCGGTCTGCAGTCCAGAAATACAGTAGTCCGGCCATTAACTTCATTTATAAATAAGATGCCGCACTGACCAGCCGCGGGTCAGTGGCGAGTTCTCAGGTACAAACGTGTGCGTGTACCTTAACGCTAGGCTTGGTTGCTGTAGTCACATGTTTGAAATTCTTGTCCCACTAAAGTGTGCGGAACTGTACTCGGCCTTCGCTGGACACCTTGTCTTACGCACTGTCTCACGCAACCGCAACCACTTAGTATCATGCAGTTTTATCCAAACGTCGATACCTTATCAGTGCCACGTGGTGGCGTCGCCGGGTTACGATATCGTATGCGACCTCATAGTAGCGTCATAATACGTCGCAAACTTGAGGGACTGTGAAGCAATGATGACGTCATCTGGGAACACGTGAGTGAATGTCGACGCCTCCGACGCCGACCGTCCGCACTTTGCGTTTCATGAGGCCTCTAAGGCTTGCACACGACCATACTGTCGCATTGTCGTCGTACCTGATGGCGGTACTCCTGGCGGTAGTGCGGGCCCGTTCTCTGTGGGCGAGGGCAGGCCGCTGGGCGGGCCGTGCTGTGCCGCCGCCGCTGCCACCGTGGCGATGGTGGCCGCCGATCCGAGGCCAGTGACGCTGCCGGCCAGGGAGGGGCTCGACTGGAGCTGGCATAAGGTCTTCGAGTCCAGCTCCTTGGACATAGACTCTGCGCAGAAAAAGGAAAGGAAGAACGACGCGTTAGTGAACGTGTTGAAAAGGCGCAAGATACAGTGATATCTCTTTGCGATGCATTCAGGTCTAGGCATATTGTGGACATTGTTTTAGCCGCATATTTTACTCTTTCTGCGTAATTTTGACTTAGGTTTCATAGAAAGTAAACCCAGAGAGGTCAGCCTGTAAGGTTGGTGCGCTATAGCCTGCTTCTGTGCAATGAGACAAATAGAAGGGGAATGGAATTGTATAGTGATGAGTAATGATAAGGAGAAGGGGAGAAGCAGATGCGCGTGTCCACCTGCTTCTCCCCTCGCAGAATCACGTGGCATCAAAACACAGGAGCTTTCCTGGTCTCTCTTACCGGTGAATGTATACGTACCTGGCAGCATTATATTAGGTGCACAGAGCGGTACACTGCATTGCCACTTTTGATTGATTGATTGATTGATTGATTGATTGATTGATTGATTGATTGATTGATTGATTGATTGATTGATTGATTGATTGATTGATTGATTGATGCAGGGTATATTGCTCCTTTCATCATATTTGCGCTGCTAATAAAGCACAGCACAACTATAAGCTCTGCTGTTGCTGCCGGCAACCGAGATACGCCGCCACTTCTGCTAGCTGCTACGGGCGACACCAGTGTACGAGCGCTGATAAGCAAAGCCTTTAGCACAAGGCCACCACAACCACTTGTACAGCGGATGTCCGATCACCATGACAAACGAAGAGCACTCTTGTCAAGCAAAGAAAGAAATAATAAGGAAGAGAGGAGACAATCGGGGAACGATCGAAGAGAGTGGACACTGCTATCACGCGCATCGTAAGCGCATTTGTAAGTAGTCTTGTACAGCGCGCGTGCAAGGTGCTCGACTGTTGCTTTGGTCCTTTTCCCTCGCTCCTCTGCAGTCGGAGGCCGCAGAAGAGTGCACCGGCAAGTGAGCGCTGCTATCGAAGTTCATCAGGGATAAGTGGAACGCGTGTAATGCCCTTAGCCAAGAGCTTTCGAGAAGAAAAGAACGGGCGACGTCAAGAGATGCAGAACAGTTTTCACCGGTTTGAACCGAGCTGCGTCCTCAGGTGATTCGATCGGTGCGGGGAGGGAACACGTGTCAGCCTCTCCACTCGGGAAAGAAGAGTGATAACGTTGTTATTCAAGAGCATGTAATCTCGGGTGACCGCTTTACGGATAACACTTTTTTTTTTTTGCTTGCCCGTAGTTGCAGTAACCTGCGCGCGGTTATCCTCAGTAGATCGTGGGCACTTGAGTCCGAATCTACTTCTTTCCGGAGAACTCTTTATTTCTTTGGGAGATTTGTGATGACTCGAGCGGCCGCTGCATGGTGGAACGATATGCGACACGGGGTAGTACAAGACTTGTGCTCGAGGGTTAGCCTTATCTCGAGCCTGACTCTTGATTTCCCGCTCAAATAGATGCGAAGCGCAGAGGTTCTTAGTGGCGAGAAAATGCGCTACCGGTATTGAACGCAGCTGGCGGCATTTGAAACAGCAAGCCCGGCGGATCGGTGTCTCAGGATGGTTACAAAGATTTTTAAGCAAGTCCTTAACCATGGTGGTGAAAACAATGAAACAAAAAGGCAGAAGACAGAGCGGTTAACTAACAAAACAATTTTCCGGTTGTCTACCCTACAAGGGGTACCGGGGAAGAGGAATATGAGAGAATTTAAAGAGAGAGGAGGGCAGGGAAATCCTAAGATGGCCCGATGAACTGATATGCCAAATTATCAATGTTTACAACTCAGCCACTGATTTGCCAGTTTTTACAGATCAGTATCTGGAGGACGCATTGAATGAGTATGCCGCGACTTCGTCAATAAAGTGAAAGTGCCATTTTCAAACGTCCAAGAGAAGTATTAAATTCCAGTGATCTTGCAATTTTGTACGGTTATGTAAGAAATACGCGGATGAAATCAATATTCTGCTCGCATCAGTCAACAGAATTTCATTATCCTTCTATTAAGCGTGAGACATTTAGTACAAAGTGATGCAATAGCTGGACAAGTAACGGCATCTGTGCATTTAAAACTTATCTCATTTCAGTGTTCAACTCTTGTTTACTAATCCTTGGAATCCCGAGGCAATGTTTTCCCTAAGAAAAGCTGCAAAAGGCTACTCAAAGCGTGCAAATGGCAAATGCGACAAAAGGTCCGTTTTTTTAAAAGTAATGTGTGGAAAGCATTTTGTTATTTCAGAACTTCGCGTCATTTTGTGCCTGGTACCAATTTTTAAGAAAGATCTATTTAACCTTGTCTCTGTACACTAACAATGCTCACACAGCTCGCCCCACAAATTTACCGAGAGAAAACTCTTCACAAATAATGTTTATAGAGGAACGAAAACAGATGAACTGCGTCCACTGTGGTGATGAAGCGGTTACGGTGCTCGGCTGCTGACCCGAAAGTCGCGGGTTTGATCCCGGCGGTGGCGGTCGCATTTCGGAGGCTAAATGGAGGCTAAATGCTTGAGGCCCGTGTACCTAGATTGAGGTGCACGTTAAAGAACACCAGATGGTCGAAATTTCCGGAGCCCTCCACTACGGCGTCCCAATCATAATCATATGGTGGTTTTGGCGCGTGAAACCCCAGATATTATTATTATTATTATTATTATTATTATTATTATTATTATTATTATTATTATTATTATTATTATTATTATTATTATTATTCCCGACGAACTGCGAAAGTCTCATGACATTTGTAAGCATGCATATACGCGGATTTAAATTCACATTCACCGTGCAAATAATGTCACTCTGAGCACGACTGAAAATGTTTCATCCATTAAGAAGTTCTTCAACACTATCGTACTGGCGGTCATACGATGTGTAAGGCTGGTAAGTGTGCATCGCTAATGCAAGTTCTATACATATCAATCTGTACCAGGCACGCACGCGCTTACGTAACACTGATCAAAGTGTGATCAAAACGGCACGTACGCGAGCAGAAAACCTACGAGAATGTTAATTCACTGAATGCAATTGTGAATCTTAATTTACCGGTCTGTAAATTCTGCCCGCAGCGGAACCCGCGAAAGAAATCTTCTGAGACTTGTCGCGACCGCCAGTCTAATTATAATAAGCAGAAAAACACACAAACACAGTACATGAATTAGGAATAGAAACCTATTAAAAGTCATGTCTTCAGTAGGTAAGCGTTACTTTGGATTTGAATCTTACTACGGTACCATGCAGCAGTTGGCTATAGTTTTCGGGTATTGCTTGACGAACGAAAGAATAAATAATCAATAAAATCTCGCAGACGGTAAAATTGCTCGAACTGACAGAAAAGCGAGAAATGAAATTTGTACCAAGTCACATATTATGTAGCTCGTTTCCCATATCAAGTTTATGCGCGCTGTAGGAAAGCCAAAAATAAGTAGACAAGTTACTCATGTTCGAGTGGTCAGTGTTATGGAGTATCCCAGCGCTCATTGTGGCTGACCTAGCCACTTAAATCTCGCGTAACAGCTTTCACTTCATTTCGTCCAAGCAGCTGTTCAGTCTTGCGTGTAAGTACTCTCTGCTCCGGTAACTACTGAGTCTCGCCTTCTGCAGTTTGCTGCCGGGTTTTGGTAAGAAGGAAAGAAGCCACACGCGGCAAAATTTCATCACATCTTTCTAATATATTAGCGCAACGCAACACAACTATACAAACAACGAAGAGCAGCGGGAGAATTGTCATCTCTGAGCAGTGTTATCCACTTTTTAACGATGCATGTGGTTCTGACAAAGGCCTAAATCTATCCCCAAAGCGCGAAGTTCACCTGATTCTTCACTGCTATACTTTCGTACCGAACTGCCCCTGGAAAAAAATCGCATGGAACATTACAGTCGGTATACAGGCCCAAGTGTATCGCGGAGGCGAGATGAATATTACCACCGTAACTCAAAAGCCGTCGTTATTGATTTTAGCGGATTATTGACGCATTGCTCGCAATTTTGAAGCCACGTGTTCGTTTTCGCGGGCTTAGGGATACGGCGTTCCAGACTGTTCTCAATATGCGTACCTTCAAATATGCGGAAGCGAAATCAGGGACCCTATGTTTTGATAACTCGTCGTGGCAGCTTAGCGACTAAGGTGTTAGCTGCTGAGAGTGAGGACGCGGGTTCGATTGCCGGCCGTGGCGGCTGCACTTCGATGCTGATCGACGGAAAGGCAAAAAAACACCAATGTCCTCAGATTTATGTCCACGTTAACGAATCAGAGGTGGCAAGAAATCCATCGAGAGCCACAGTGACATCGTGATGCTGGTACGCAAGACAGAGAGAGAGAGAGAAATAGACGAAAGGGAAAAGGCAGGGAGGTTAACCTGGTAGAATAACCGGTTGGCTACCCTGCACAGAGGCGCGCAAAATCCTCGAATACCTTCTAACCCTGAGTCGGTGCGTTCGAACAAGTAATTCGAGTCACACTCCCATCGAACTACGGGAAAGAGAAAAGCAGTTCACCGAGCCGCTTCCTGGATTCCGTCGCAAACTTCATCCTCGAGCGAGCTGGTGGAGCACGCAGCGTGTGCGACGGTATCGGCGGCAGCAGCAGCGCACCGCACGCGGCAACCGCACCAAGCGAAACACCCTTCTCTCGCCGATCGCCGGCCGAAAAGAGCCGGCCGACCGGCGTTGAGACCTTATACGCCACCACCTCTCCGGCATTCTTCGGCGATAAGATAGCGAGAGAGGCGCATCTCCTTGGCTGTTACGCTCGAGCAAGCCGCCGCCGCCCTCCATCACGAGCATGGGCACGTTGGCCTATCGGAGCGGGCCGCGTGCTCGGTATGCAGAGATCTATGCGCTGATTTTTGTAATATTCGCGCCATAACTAAGGTAATGACTACGCGTAAGATAATAACTACGATAGTGAAAGATAAGGACTAAGATAATGAATACGCAGTATTGCACATATACTGTATGCATGCTCTCCGACACAGGCGTCATCAACTGCAAATGCGTAAATACGCAATTTCTTTATATGAAAGTTGCAAGCGTTCCATCCATACAAGTTTCAGTTAAAGGGGTGGCGCATTTACGTACGTGCAGTTGACGGCGTCTGTGTCGGACAACATATGTATGCATATGTGCAATTTCCCCAATAAAAGTTTTTGCAAGTTCAGCCCTCGCCCCTGCCAGTCGTGTCCCGTCCGTGTTCCTTGAGCTGCAGTATCTCGTAATTATATGTAAGCACACGCCCCACTTGCCACTTTAATTCCCTCGTTCTGTTGACTATCTCGATCACTATCATCTGCAGGCAAGATCTCTGATTTACAATATTTTTTTAACGACCTTATCCTTTGTCTTCTTTGACTTGTTTTGCCACCTAATGAATGGCTAGAGTGAAATACTAAAAAGATTGTGCCCTTTGGGTTTTCTTGAAGAACGTTTATCACTGACATGAACTATGACTCACACTAATTTACAATGCTTTGTTTAATAAGCCCACGATGAAGCCTTTGTTACCTAGTCAATATAGACGGTTAGTGCTTTTTATTTGCTGCAGGACACCACATTTTCACATGAAATAAAGGGCACGCATGCCTCCGCGTGTGGCTGTCTCGCGTAAATCATCATGAGATACGTGCGCGCGCATTGGCACTTTGTGGTTTTTGTGTATCTGGATTTGGTTCCCTATTGTATGATCCTCCATCTCGATCTTCTCGGGCTGCCCCCTTGGCTTGAAACAGAGGAAGCTACGACATATATCCGTAACGTGTCCGCCTGTCGCATAGACATGCTAAGTGTCCGTCCTACGCTTGGACATTGTGATGCTAGTATGATGCCGCCGTATCGCAGCACGTGTTTCTTACTCTCCGAGTAGTTTGTACAGGACGGAACGCTGTGACACACGGCGCCATGTGTTAACGGCGTTTACGCGTAAAACGCTTCGCCATTGCTAAAAACGCCATAACTAGGGCAAATGATGTCGGAACGCAACGAGTCCAGGTTCACAACAAAAAGTATGCTAAGGAACAGACCGGACGATATCAGCACTGCCAGACGGTGTTGAGCATTAGCATCTCTCGCGAATTATGAGTAGGCAAGAGAGAAAGGAACATTAATGACGGGAAGGTGTAGAAGGTCACCCTATAGTGTAGCGTGCCCTGAACCCGACGAGTCGTTCGAACACACTGCGATAACAGGTATAACAACCTAACTCAGTCACTTCACCGCGCTAAACTGCTCCCTAGCGCGACCTCGATTCTTAATTACGACCGCCCTTGCGCGCAGTTCGCCGAGTACTTTCTCAGTTTGCCCAGAAAGCGTCGACTGTCGAGCGCGTTATCCAGGTCATGGAGCGAAAGGGCGTAACTGTTCTTCCACAGATGATCTCCGGGGCGTATCTCGCTGTCGTGTGCTACTTTTCTCTCAAAGGTGTAATGTCGCCAAGACCACTCGTTTTCACCTCTCTGCACTATCTTCGTCAAATCTATACAGGCGGTTCGTGATACAGCTTCGCAGACTTGCCCATTCACGCACGCTTAACTTGCTAATTATGATGTATGTACAAAAGCAGCAATTACCGTTACGGTCAATACTTTAGGCCAGCACGTTCTCGGTGCATCTGAGACAACCGGCAGCGCATAAATGTGTACGAAGCATCCCCTGCGAACTATACGATAATGTACATACTCAATGAAAAGAGTGCTCCGCGGTAAGCCTTGCTCATTAGTAGTTTATGTGCCAATAATATGGAGCATCCCATACGAGACACTCCGTATACGTCAAACGGAGTATTTGCACTCCGCACACTTTTGTACGGAGTGTACGCAGTACTCCGCACGTGTGTATACATGCACAGAGAGAGGCTATTGCTGACAAACATTATAATCTCTGGATTCGGACAAGAAGAGTAAAAATGTTAAAACGCAATTTGTGAGTACGCATGACCGTCGTGCTATGGATACCGCTCCCGTCTCCCTGGGGATGAGAGAAACCAACAACGGTGATCTCGTAATCATAATATGTGGGGATGTAACGTCCCAAAACCACGATGTGATTATCAGATGCGCCGTAGTGAAGGGCTCTGGAAATGCCGACCGCCTGGGGTTCTTTGACGTGCACCTAAATCTAAGTACACGGGCATCAAGCATATTCGCCTCCATCGAACGCGCGGCCTGGATTCGACCCGGCGAACCTTCGGGTCCCACGTGATCTCAATCACAAATAATGAGCCCTTGTTTGTTACAGTCGATAATTCCGCAACAGCTGACATATCAAGTGTGACGCGGCCACTGCGGACAAGGGCTCTCAAAATCTCTCCTACACTCTTAATCATGTCCCTGATAAAGAGCCAGAAGCTATAGCCAGGAAACCAGATGAAAAAGGCGTGGTCTGTCACTTTAAGCAGGACATGATTATGAGTGTACTGAGACTAACGTATTAGTTAGCGTTTCGCTTATCAATTCATTCGCTCGTCGGCGCTTCCATTACGAGGCTATAGCCTAAGACGCACCAATCTCACGACCGCATATAACCGCGGGGATTACACGAGGAAGCGTAAGAAATAAAATGCCAAGAGAAACGGCAACGGCTTTTCTCGCCTTAGCCGGCCCACCCCCTTCTCGGGCAACGTCGCGTCAAACGTGGACAAGGTAATTGCGCCGCGGTGGTGTAGACGTGCCTGTTTTTGGCATCGCGTGTCACTGTGACTTCCGTCTCTCTCGTCCTAGATTGACGCTTCTTGCGATGCCCCGACGAGGGCCCCATTCGCCGTTGCGCTCTACCCGATAAGCTGCTACGCTGCGAGGTATAGTCGCCCGGATATACCTGATTGCGAAGGATGAGTGCAAGGAAGGTGCAGGATTTTCCTGAAGGCATCAGGCGTTTCTTTAGAGGTGGCTGATAGGAGGGTGCCAAAATTCGACAAAATTTTGAATATCGAATAGAATGGTCGCTATTGGCAAACCCGAATGTTTCTCTAATAGTTCACGAATGTGTCGAAATAATAACTGCATCGAAATAAAAAAACGCGACTGATGCAAAATTACGATTAAATTTGTCCCCGCGGGCGTTGTTATAGCAGTCTTGGGCAGTAGCTACTTACTAGTAGAGCGTTACCGGTAACTACTTAATTTATTCGGTAACCTTGTAACTGTAACTAGTTATTTTTAAGTTAGAGGGATTTGTAACTGTAACAATGTTACCTTTTTCACACAGGAAATACCATTACAGTTACTTCCTTTTTTTATATATAAAAAAAAAAGATATCCTGCGGCAACATTCTCTAAAGGCCAACGTATAGTTCGTGCTCTCCACTTTTTCGGACTTTCTTCTTTCCCATACGCTCTCCCCTTTCGACCCTTCCACTACACGGCTACACTCTCTCGCGGTTCAGGAGAGGAGGTCGCTGAGAGTAATATAGTCCTTGAAGAAGACCGACGTCAGAGGTCCGTCTTTAAAGGGTCGCTAAAGATAAATACTAATTCGACGTTTTGGGCTTGGATGTGCCCTTTTTTTAGGCTCCCGTCGCCTTGAGTTTAACCACGTGCAATTTTGACGGCCTGCATGCCTTCGTACGTTCCTATTAAATAATCTCTATCATTTGGTGTGTGCTCTATTATTTAGTTTTATGCAGTTACGGAAAAGTAACGACGCTACTTTGTCGCAGTAACTCTAACTGTAACAAGTTACTTTTTGGAAACTATGTAACTGTAACACTGCTACTTTTTTTTATTGGTATCGTGTCCATGACTGGTATAGAGACAGAAAAACGCAATGCAGTGCAGCTATCTGCGAGCTATCTTATCCCACAGATACTTCGCTCGGATACGTTAGTCCACGAACTATAAAACGATCATTCGCGTCTTGAGGGCAGTTTTGTGGACACGAAGGATCTTACTTTGTCCTAGAGCCGAATTTGGGAATTTAATGCAAATGTTACGAACACGAAGATGTCAACATTGCTTTACATTAAGAGCAAGAACGGCTGCTCTGAATTTAAGAGTTGCTTCAAATGGATTCAATTCGATTCGCCTGTTCCAATGTTAGGGCTCGTCCTCAAAAATACCTATTCCCCCCCCCCCCCCCTTCCCTATTTGAGAATAAATTACATTTTTGTTTTCTTTTTATAACTAGGACTGCATTTAGCAGGTCTCACTTGGGGGGTTAAAATAATAATAATAATAATTGTTGGAGTTAAACGCACCATAACCACGACATGATTATGAGGGACGCCGTAGTAGAGAGCTCCGGAAATTTCGGCCACATGTGTTTAAACGTGCGCCTAAATCTAAGTACACGGGCCTCAATCATTTTCGCCTCCATCGAAAATGCGGCCGCCGCGGCCGGGATCCGATCGCGAGACCTTTGGGTCCGCAGTCGAGCACCGTGACCACTAGACAACAGTGGGTGTTTTCTAAAAACAAAAGAAAAAGTAACTTTGCCGTTTTACTTGTAAAGGGGCCATGACATGGTCACCCAATAATTTGCGGTTTTTGGCGAAAAACGAAGGTAGAGGGTCAAATATGCTTGCACACGTGAAAACTGGACTGTAAAAGATTATTTCAGTCCAAAATAACCTCCCGGGGAAGTCGTCGGCTGTAAACTCCGCCCACCGCCGGCGACCGCCATTTTGGCCATGGCGTGCGTGACGTCACTAACTGCGAGCAGTGACGTCGTCTGCTACGTTCCACACGCGGTCAGTGTGTTCACTGCGAGTGTTGCTCTGTTGCTGTTTCAACCGCTGCAAGTCATTTAGTTCCAGAGGCAAGTTGAGATAAGCAGGAATAGCTCGTTTGCACGCGCGCAGCTGAACACGGAACACGGAATGCAGACCGTGCAGACGCTCGCAAAGCAAGCTACTCGTTACGTCACGGCTAGCGAGCGTGCCAGTGTTGCCCGACTCTCAGGCCGCTCGCTCGTTTACAAAAATATTCAATTATACATTGACGGCACGACCAAATGCGCTAAAATTTCGCCTGAGCTTGTCGTGAACGTACAAGGATCAACCTACATAACAGAGATTATGGTTGAAAATTGGCTGTCATGGCCCCTTTAAGCTTGTGACTTCATTCGTTTTTTTTTTTTTTTTTTTTTTTGAGAGAGAGAGGGACGTCATTCGCTTCTTCAACGACTCGCTTAAAAGGGAGCGCACTGCGTTTGCGTAAATGTGGCGCACGTTGACGAAGGTGGCTTCGCTCTGAATGTCACTCCCGTGAGGAAGGAAGAGGCAGGCGAAGTACAGGAGACAGAACACTTCAAGTTCAAACACGCTCCAAGTCAGTGTGTCGGCTGTCAAGAGGCGCCACGTGCGGGCGTTTTGAAGATGCGCTTACGTGGGAGGACATCGTGTACAGCGAGTCTCTGACATCCCGTCTATCCTGCCGAAAACATTCCCGCCTCTTTACATGCTTGAACATCCGTCTTACGGTGATTAAAAAAAAAATGCCGGTGTAAACACGTCCGTAAGCGAGTGGAGTGGCGATATTTAAGCGGATCCGAGTTGCTGAAAAAACGTCAGCGGACGAAATGTGACGCCTCGAAGCTACAGATCTCCTCGTGCGTTTGTCACATGCTATCTTCGTCCTACACACAAAAAAAAAGAGAGAGAGAGGAAGAAAGAAAAGAAAACCTAGGAACAGGCGCGTAGAAATGCGGAACGTAATTTCCGGACTCCTTGTACAGCGATAAGGCCCGGTCGTTCCGGCGGATGCAAACCATTTTTCTCTCTCTTTTTTTATTTTGCCTTTTCTTGCGATCCGCCATTCCCAGAAACAGCAAAAGATAGCGTGTACGCACTTGACAAAAGGCCAGAACAACAGCTCCTAAAATTCAGCAGGCAAGAAGCTGATGGCTGTTCCTCGCTCGCTTGTCACCCATTACGGGTGATTTGATCTTTGTTTCTTCGAGGGTGGTATTTTTCACCAATGTGATCTGATATCGTACTGTTGAACGTATACTACGTATAATTTCAAACTTAGTTTAAATGCGGCAATATTTTATGGCGATCAAACTACAGTGGCGGCGTTGTGACGTGTTGTTGTCGCGGCTATAGTGTATGCTAAATTAAGCTTTTCTTTGTCGCTACAGGTAGCAGCATCGCCAGCAGATGTGCTTATGTGCGAGGAGAGACTCCGTGAATTAAAGAAAGGCAAGCCACGTTTTGACGACTTTGTCCCGGCGAACAAATGAAAATTCAGCCAATTACACGCCGTGACAGCCTTTGTACAGTGAAGCTGTAAGCGCGCGAGAGTATCCGATTGGCAATCGAGATCATGTGTATCATCATCATCATCATCATCATCATTTAGCATCATCGTCATCACTTCGAGCATTATCGTTTCCTTTGATTGTTTCGTTATTCACTCTCCCCTCTGATCAGGCGACCTGCGAGACGCCTACTACTACTACTACTACTACTACTACTACTACTACTACTACTACTACTACGACGACGACGACGACGACGACGACGACGACTGCTGCTACTACTACTACTACTACTATTATTACTACTACTACTACTACTACTACTACTACTATTATTACTACTACTACTACTACTACTACTACTACTACTACTACTACTACTACTACTACTACCACCACTACTACTCTACTACTACTACCGTAGGCAAACTTACTCATGAGTCGACTCAGATTTACAGAAACTCAGATCGATCCGTGAGTCTTGTCTGAGTGAGTACGGTTGAGAAACGTTTTAGTGAGCCTGAGTCCGAGTAAGTCCAGTTGAGGAAATTTTAGTAAGTGTGAGTACGAGTGAGTCCGGCTGAGAAAAATATTTAGTGAAGTCTGGGTGAATCCGGTTGAGAAACATTTCAGTGACTCTGAGTCCTACTGAGTCCGGTTGAGAGAAAACTTTATTGAGTCCGATAGGAAGGGAAACATTTTACTGAGTCTAAATCTGAGTCAGTCCGGCTGAGAAAAAAGTTTTAGTGAGTATGAGTGAGTGCTGCTGACAAAAGTTTTAGTGAGTCTGTGACTGAGTGAATCCGGTTGTGAAAAAATTTTAGTGAGTCTGAGTCCGAGTGAGTCCGCTTGAGGAAAATTTTAGTGACTCTAAGCCCGAATGAGTACGGTTGATGAACATTTTGGTGATTCTGAGTCCAAGTGAGTCCGGTTGAGGGAAATTTTGGTGAGTCTGAGAGTCCGAGAGAGCCCTCGGCGCAAAATATATTTCTTGAGTGAGTCTGAGTGAGCTTCACATTTTTGCCGACCTACTACTACTACTACTACTACTACTACTACTACTACTACTACTACTGCTACTGCTACTACTACTACTACTACTACTACTACTACTACTACTACTACTACTACTACTACCACTACTACTACAACAACGACGACGACGACGACGGCACAGGGTAGACTAATACCCTTGTTACACAGGCAAGCTAACCGCGGTTACGACCAACCATGGTTAACCGCGTTGAAGGTTCGCCGATGTTACACAGCTCAAATCGTCCTCGTTTAAGGAGGCTAACCCATGCTCCATGGACGCCGCCATTTTCTCGGTTAACCGCCAAACCGAGGTTTCCAAGCTCGGTTTCCTACAACCGCGGTTAGCGGCATAACCGCGGTTTCGCGTACCGTGTAACATAAGCGTAAGACTGCTCCGCTGTAAAGACAGGTTACGACAATGTTCGAAACGACCCCCGAAGCGAAGCCCTGGCCAAGTTGCTGGTAACCACCGCACTAACCGCTTCGCAACGCTGCCCAAGACGGCGCTCGCTCTTCAATGTCCCTCCAGCGACAAGACGTTGCGCAAGCTGGGAGCAATACGGACGTGTTCTTCTCCGAACGGAAAGAAGGAAATAATTTGCCAACGAGGATAATTACGCCCCGGCAGTCGCGGCTGTACATGTTCGCGGCTGTGCACTGAAGATAAGAATACACACGTACGAAGTTATAGGTCAGGGCGTGCTTTCTCGAAAACGAAGCGAGGCAGGCGGCGTTCGACTGCGTTGCACACACCGCGGGCAACAACTATCGCGTGTAGCTGTTCCAGACATAATGATGTTTCAAAGGAAACCTACAAGAGGTAAATATGACGAGCAGGAGGCGCTGAAAATGGCAATTAAATAGTTACGGGGAATCACGTGATTGCCAATCGAGACAACTTGGAACTTTCTTCTGGTGTGGAACAAGCTTCTTGAGCGTCATTTCTTGATGCGAATTTGCTATGCCGCACAAGAATATTAGCCTGACATGTATAATTGTCACAGCACATTACTGGTATCACACGTGGAAAGAAATGAATTCTTGATGCAGATTTAATGATGATTTATTTGCTCTTGCATGCATATATTTGGTGATGTACGCACATCGGTGTTCTTAACGATCAAGAGAGGGGCAAGAATCTGCGTCAGCACACCTGATCACCTCGACCATGTTCTCGCGATAATCAGTTCAGTCCAATGGCCGTGTCGTTTTCTCCTATGACGTATAGTTGGGCTCGCTGACGACGTAATTTGCCGCGAGAAAAGCGAGTGATTTCAAGCTGTAGTTGAAGCGTAATCGATAATTAGCCTGCTGCGTGAAGTGGCATGATATTTTGGCTCGTATTGTCCACAGGAGCCTCAGCTACCAATCGACAGCGTTTTCTGACCTTTTCAAAAAGCCTTGCAGGGCCCCGTTAAGGTGTTGTTTATTATTCGTGCACAGAAACTTGATGGAACAGATTAGTATGTTTACAAGCCGGTTGCTGCAGATGATGCGTTTCAATAGCAGCCAACGTTGGTGAATAATAAGGCATCTCGTGAAACGCATGTTGGTAACAGCGGGAAAAAAAGCGAAGTTTCATGGCTCATTAAGAGCATCGTGCTCCGAAAAGTTTTGTTCGTTTTGTTTTTTTGTTTTTTTGTTTTCACTCCGCGTGCTACAGCTCAAAGGGTCGCGAGGGAGACGTCTGGGCGCGTGGCCATCATGCCGTGACACGGGTATGTCGTCAAGGAGGGCGTTGCTGCTGTTGCGCCCTGATGCGAGCGCGCGTGTTTAGGTGCCAGACACGTGGGGTGCGGTGCCGCCGTGACAGCGCCGAGACACGGCACGCAATGCGCGAAGAGACGCGTCGTTGCGGTATCTAGGTGCGCGTGCGGCGCTGGCTTTTCTTGCTCGTACTGCCGGCCATTACTCCGCATAATCGGTTGCCACGTTTTCTTTTTTTTTTCAGCCAATTTGCATGGACGCGCTGATAACGAGTACGCGTGAAAAGCTTCCGGTGCCGGTCGCGCCTGTTTGTGAACGCCAGGCAGATCCCGTTTGCTTCCTCAGTGCAGCAGGCCAACTCTAACAGGAGGAAAGAAAAGACCTGGAGCTTTGATTATCTGCAACGGACTTGCAAAAGCTATAGCTAACCTTTACGCTGTAGAAGACAGAAAAAAAGATGTCATATAAGAAAAAGAGCCCAGGCTCTTTGGCTTATGACATCACCATAATCCGAAGGGACGATAAGTCAGGTTGACCAGACTGAACCCAGTTTTGCTGCAGGGTTAATGAAATACATATGCACTGCCGGTCACGGTGCACGCCGGGTGCTTCCCGCGACAGATAGCGTCGGTCGGCGCCGGCCCTGCATGCACTTCGTAGTCCGTTGCGCAATGCCATCTTTTGCGAGCCAGATAACGCCCTCTGCAGGCATTGCTAGGCGCTAATCGGAGAGGAGGAACCGAGGTCAGCGAAGTTCATTTATTCTGGAGTGTCCACGGGTATACGGGCTAGCGTAATCTCGCGTAATGCCAATCGGCAAAAAGAAAGAAAAGAATAAGATTTCGGAGCGCCCGCTCCCACGTCTCTTCGCCTTGGCGTCATCGCACAACACTTCACATTGTGCTGTATTTGCATATGCGAACAAGCATTTCTTGCCTGGGCTCGCAGACTTTGCTTGAGATTTTTTGCGGTTGCCCATTCGTCTTCGCTTATAGCCTGCCTAGCGCGACGATCGTCTAAATTTTCCTCTTCTGGACAACACTAGCGTAAGAGCTTCTCAACAAATACGAGTTAGTCCTAGCGGGAGAGCATGAAGTCGGCTGCCCCGTATAATACTGGTGGTTATTTTGCTGATTTTATACGGATATAGTTCGTGTGCCGATAGTAGCAGAGCAAGCTGCGCAACATCCATAACGGTATGGCTTCTTATCTATAGGCACCACTATCGTCAGTGGTGCCTGCTCGAGTACTTAGTAGGAAGGCACTCTACCCCTTCTTCAAGGTGGTTATTATTGGAAGGCACGCAACCTGAACTTAACACAGGGCTGGCGTATTACGAAAGCCGTACAACATCGGCCCGCTGCTTCAATGCAATGTCCTATATTCGGGGCAATGCGTCTAACTTTCAGTAAACCCGTCACGGTGGTCTAGTGCTAATGGTGCTCGACCGCTGACCCGCAGGCCGCGGGATCGAATCCCGGCCGGGTCGGCCGCATTTTCGATGGAGGCGAAAACGTTTGAGGCCTGTGTACTTGTATTTAGGTTTAGGTGCACGTTAAAGAACCCCGGGGTGTCAAAATTACTGGAGCCCTCCACTACGGCGTCCCTCATAATCTTATGGTGGTTTTGGGACGTTAAACCCAACAGTTATTATTACTAACTCTCTGCAGATTCACTATGCTGACCCATTACGCGCGAGCAATCAAAAACGCCCTCAATTATGTGTGCACTTCTCGACAGTTAAGTCGACGTGGCCTATTTCACGAGGCCATATTTTCATAACTGCACTTTGTCATTGGTTGGTTGCCTTCGGTTGTGGTGCGCCCAACGTCAGCATTGGATAAAACTTTCTCTTAAGAACCATTGAAGCATCGGATGTTTTTTTCCAAACACAGGCCCAGATGTCCATCTGAAACGTGCATTCAGCGGTATGCAATCAATCCTAGGTTCTCCTTCTAGCGGTACGTGCGCCAGCGAAGAACTGTATTGCGCTAACTCGCTGTTCGAGCAATGCCCACAACGCGAAGTGAAACCGGGTACGACATAAAGGCGCAAGCGCGTACGTATATAATTAAGCCTGTTTCCAAACACGAAGGTAACAGCCTCCGCCAACGAAAAAAAAAAAAATACCGCGAAGGCACACGCCGCCGCGAGCGGTCGCTCTACGCGCCACGGCCGAGTCGTTGTCTGCCGCTTTTCCGCCGAGAACGGTTGCACTGGGGGGTAAGCCTGGCGCCACTGCCAAGTGGAGAGGACGCTGCGAATGCGCCAAGCAGTCTAGCGCGGCCTGGGAGCCCCTAGGGCGGCTCTCGCCCGTTCCAAGACGTCGTTGTCTACCGCTGCCAGCGCCGGCGGCAGCGTCACGCAGAGTGTTTACGTCAGGCGTGGCGGTCACGCCCTCTATCGCAACTGACCCTCCATCACGTCCAACTGCCCTCGTCTGGTGTAAAAAGGGCGTTGTCTCCTGGAATCCAGCAGCGACAAAGAGATCCAAGCAATGGCGTCATAGTTTATCTAGAGGGGAGTGCTTTTATGCCTTGCTTCGGTACAAGACAATGTTTCGGTGAATTTATTTAAAGTATCGTTATAATATTGAATTAGCCTGTATCGTGTTTATAGCGATCTCGAAATGCCGGACACATCAATTCACTGGTTATATTTGAAGGTCCACTGTAATTTCGCCGCCATACTTTTGGTATCCTCCAATTTATTTGTTCATTTAGTTATTTATTACCACACGCGAGTGACGTGCCCGTTTGTGCTGGTACACTTACGAGGCGGCTTTCTCGCTTCTATTCGCTGTACGTAGGCTTAACTTTCGGTTCAAGCTGGCCATAAGGATTTCGAATGGCAGCAGTGTTTTCTCCCTTAACGCTTCCTTCACGCTGAGATTAATCTTCTGTATGCCTACTCGTGCCGTCATAAATATTATTTCGAGTTTTCGTTCTGTCCTCGTTTGGAAGGAAATAACAGCTGGCTACTTAATAACGCCCGAACTGCTGAACATGAACTGGCTGCTGTTTAGATTCAGCAGAAAATAGCGTGTTGTATCGGTGAGCCGGCGAAACGCGCTTCCCAATTGCGTCCTTTTGCTTTTTATTCTTTTTTTTTTTTCGGGTAGTAATACAGTACCTTATCTCAGGCAAATAACGGGTCGCGTAGAGCCTCTTCCTGCACCCCGATATACCGACTCCCTTTCACGTTTCACGCCTTGTTTTTTGTTTTCTTTCTTTTCTTTGTGTGCGTTTCGTTTTCCTGAGGCTTCAGCGCCTCCACAGACACGTTGAGCCAACAGAGAGCGAGGTTATCTCGCTCAACGCTGGTGCCAACTCAGGCTCGGCCAAGGAGAAACGACAAAGCACGTAGACGCGGCCACAACAGTCCACGCATTTATTAGTTTCACTCGGCCGCCTGCGCAGTGCTTTCAAATAAAGAGCTTCAGGAAGCTCGGCAAGTTGGAATGGAATGATTTCCGAGCAAAAAGAAAAAAAAAAAGATAAAGAAAGAAGGATAGGGGGAGAGAGATTTGTTGATTCGTCTATAGATTGTTACCATCGTTTCAATTACACGTTAGTGTTGCGTTTACAAAGAGTTCAACGCTCGCAAGCATTAGGGTTCCGTCAAAAAGTCTCAACATTGTGTGTAAGCTGAGAGTAGTATTTCATATTTTACCTAACTAACTCCAGTTTACTAATAAAATAAGAAGCCCAAACAAGATTTAAGTAGCGATGTCATTTCCTCGTTATGTTTTGCGTTAAAATTGAAGTGCAAGTATTCTTTTGCTTAGCTATCCCTTAATTTTTGCACTTATTAAAAGCATAGCCGGAAGTCGGATTTGCTTGTTTTACTACAACTAGTTAGTACACATCTGCTGATTAAAAGTGGAAGCTTAAACAACGCACATATTAGCCATGTCATCATGTGAGACAAGACATTGATCGGTCAGCCAAGGCCTTCCTCGCGTCATTATCATCTCGCACCGATCGCTTTGAGCAGCCTCGTTGATCCATACACGAATGGCGCGAGCGATATGACTCGCGGAGATTGCGCCGTATGTTACACGGATACGAAAAATGGCCGGTTAATAGAGTGTTACGCTGTTGTTACTCGCACTGTTTAACCCGTAGAACATACAAGGGAAAACAGCATCGATGGTGTGCAGGCAGCGGTTCATGTGCCATGACATCGCTTTTTTTTTTTCTTTTTCAAACCAGCCATTAGTGCTCCATTTATCATTTCCAAAAAAAAAAAAGTGGAACTTGAAACAGATTAAATGATGTACCCTACAGTGGAGCGCTAAGAGACACCACAAAAGCTCAGTGGAACATTGATTGTGCCGGCCTGTTGTACGGACAGTACCTGGCCTCCATCAACTGGGTGTAGATGTACAGGACGCAATGTTTACTGCAAGCCAATCTATGCGAAGCGCTGTCGTTAAGCGCTAGCGGCAAAAGCACACGAGAGGCGGGAAAAAGTGCTTGCGCCGAGCTAAATCCGTCCGCGAATGGTCTAGCTTGATCGTAAGTGAACAGACCTTGTTTCTATAGGCTTTCGTTTCTTTTCCTCCTTCGCTCGCTTTGTTGCTAGGCCGCGTACGACACTTAATGCGGGCGAACACGACTTAGAGATACGAATGTGCGCCCGTCAATAAAATACATGCAGTATGTATATATAATAGCTCGAACTACCCACACAAAAGGGCGCAGAGACAGGGCACAGCACACCGGTACTTTGTCATGATATTTTTATGCATCCGTATTGCATGCATCTAATGTGACTATTAAACTGCGTCTCGCTGTCGTGACTGCATGTCTTTCGGTAATTATTTCTGATGACAGTTTATGCACTGCTCCTATTTTCTTGGTGTTGCTACTCTGTCTTTCCGTATTTCTAAGGTAGCAAAAAAAAAAGTAGCCCTCACCAGCTGTTGGTGCTTGCGCTTACTTCATCAATCAAAATAAGAATAAAAAACAAAAGAGAAAGCGCGTTCTGTACCAACATTATTTATTTATTTATTTATTTATTTGTTTGTTTGTTCGTTCGTTCGTTCGTTCGTTCGTTCGTTCGTTCGTTCGTTCGTTCGTTCGTTCGTTCGTTCGTTCGTTCGTTCGTTCGTTCGTTCGTTCGTTCGTTCGTTCGTTCGTTCGTTCGTTCGTTCGTTCGTTCGTTCGTTCGTTCGTTCGTTCGTTCGTTCGTTCGTTCGTTCGTTCGTTCGTTCGTTCGTTCGTTCGTTCGTTCGTTCGTTCGTTCGTTCGTTCGTTCGTTCGTTCGTTCGTTCGTTCGTTCGTTCGTTCGTTCGTTCGTTCGTTCGTTCGTTCGTTCGTTCGTTCGTTCGTTCGTTCGTTCGTTCGTTCGTTCGTTCGTTCGTTCGTTCGTTCGTTCGTTCGTTCGTTCGTTCGTTCAGTTTCGTTCTATTTCGTTCGTTCACGTTCGTTCGTTCGTTCGTTCGTTCGTTCGTTCGTTCGTTCGTTCGTTCGTTCGTTCGTTCGTTCGTTCGTTCGTTCGTTCGTTCGTTCGTTCGTTCGTTCATTCGTTCGTTCATTTCGTTCGTTCGTTCGTTCGTTCGTTCGTTCGTTCGTTCGTTCGTTTGTTGTTTGTTTGTTTGTTTGTTTGTTTGTTTGTTTGTTTGTTTGTTTGTTTGTTTGTTTGTTTGTTTGTTTGTTTGTTTGTTTGTTTGTTTGTTTAAACGTACCTTACAGTCCCTCTAGAGGCATTGCGTAAGGTGGGAAATGCAATAAAATATTGAAATACGTGGAATAATTAGACACCAAAAGGAAGTGCTATATACATATGCAGAAATGAGAACAACAAAAGAAATACAGTAACATATGCGGGAATATAAGTTGACATTTCATTAGATTATGTACCACAAACAAAGTCACAGCCGTATAGACAGGTTCGGCTATGCTTTCTCTATTCTTTTCCTCCCCCCGAATTGGAATGGCTGACAGTGCTGCTTGTGATCACTGTGGTAGCGAGGAAACAATTGCGCACGTCCTGTGTCATTGCCCGCACTACAGCTCCCAGAGAGAACAGCTCTCAGCAACTTCAGCACGCCTCGATGACCAGCCGCTTTCCGAACAATCAATTTTGGAGTGCCGGAACGTTCGAGCTTCCAACCGGAAGGCGACAAAGGCGTTGCTGAAGTTTCTGCGGTCAACTGGACTCGCAAAACGGCTATGACACTCCCGTGCTCGAGTGAGAGAGAGAGTGTGTGTGTGTGTGTGTGTGTGTGTGTGTGTGTGTGTGTGTGTGTGTGTGTGTGTGTGTGTGTGTGTGTGTGTGTGTGTGTGTGTGTGTGTGTGTGTGTGTGTGTGTGTGTGTGTGTGTGTGTGTGTGTGTGTGTGTGTGTGTGTGTGTGTGTGTGTGTGTGTGTGTGTGTGTGTGTGTGTGTGTGTGTGTGTGTGTGTGTGTGTGTGTGTGTTTTTCTTCTTTTTTTCTCTCTCTTTTTCAATATATCCTTCCTTACCTTTCTATCCCCCCCATACCCCTTCCCCAGTGCAGGGTAGCAAACCGAAAATTTTCTTCAGGTTAACCTCCCTGCCTTTCACTTAGCCTTTCCCTCTCTCTC
This sequence comes from Rhipicephalus appendiculatus, assembly GCA_030522465.1. Lineage (NCBI taxonomy): Eukaryota > Metazoa > Arthropoda > Arachnida > Ixodida > Ixodidae > Rhipicephalus > Rhipicephalus appendiculatus. The sequence goes on along the minus strand of JALIZH010018364.1, from coordinate 659,101 downwards.
TCTCCTCCCCCCTTCCCCCGTGTAGGGTAGCCAACCGGGTGCAACCTGGTTAGCCTCCCTGCCTTTTCTTTGCTCTCCTCTCTCTCTCTCTCTAAGCTCAAGGACCTTCGATTGGGAAGCGAACTGCGCCATATATGCGTTTACTTAGATTCAGGCGCACATGGTATAGTCGAAAGTTAATGTGGATCTGCCCCCCTGTACGGCGTGCCTCACAATCATTTTGAAGTTTTTGCGCGTAATTTAAAAAAAAAAAACGAATTCCCACCAGAGTTTCTCCGTGTAATCTCTTGCGAACGTTCGCGAAGCTCCCCGCCACGGTTCTGACAGGCGTGAGACGGGTCGGACGAGAACGGGGTTTGGGCGGAGGATGGATTCCCCTCCCGCGCAAGCTGTCAGTGTGCCAGGGGCAGTGCAAATAGGAAAACGGGACGCGCGCACTGCTTCAGAAAATAGCCTTCGCAGAATCAAGCGAGCTCGGGGAGGCAGCCTGTTTTATATGTAAGCGAGCGCTATGGTAGTAACTCGCTCCTTCCCTGGCTCCGGGGTCGGCTCGCGTATGTATTCGCAGAAATCGTCGATTTCGCCATGACGGAGGACGCGCGCGGAAGATGGCGATATGTTTGTTGCGTACCAACTCCGCGGGGCAAGGTCAAGCAGGGTTTGCTGAGTTCGCGAGGATCGCTCTAGTACGTAAATATTTGATCGCGGCTTCGATCAAGCTGAAAAAAAAGAGGGGGGAAGGGGGGGTTCAACAAACTAGAAAGGAGAGGTAATGTTGGCGAAGCTTGAGAAGGGTGAGACGTGTATTTGCATACACGCGCGGCGTTCAGTTCGAAGCGCTTACACGATCCAATTTCGAGTTTCATTGGCTCATGGCGTTTCCGCTTCTCGCGTTATGCATTTCCCGTCTTTTGTTTGCGTTTGATATCGACCTCAGTATTCGGAGTCAGAACTGCAGATGGACAGAATTACGCGCACACTGGGGGAGCCCGTCAAGTTCGCAGATTTACTGTGATATATTGGGTGCGAGATGAAAGACATCTGTGCATGCTAAGTTTACTCGAACAAAATGTCTCAAATTTTGCGCGTAAATTTCTCGTATTCTTTGCACATAGTAGTGTAGTAACACCCGTTTCTTAGACGACAACGCTTAACGGCACAGTCATTAAGCAGTATTTCACACCTCCCTGCTTCGTTCACGACTCGAGGGTCCCGCCTAACGACAAGGGATTCTCCCTAAACGGGACACGTTCTTGCGTGCCTATGTATTCCGAACAGGGCGTGTTGCACGCATAACAATGCTGAACCAGTGGTGAAAGCGGTTAAGACTGGCGCAGGGTGTGATGACGTACATCCTTCCGTCTAATGCATCTGTAATGCGTTTTCCTTCTTTTCTTCCTGATCTCACGAGGTGCGTAAACCCCGCCTGGAGACGAGGCAGGCATTTCGCAAGATTTCAACGAAGCAAGCTCGCTCACACCCGTTCTGACAGCGTTATAAGCCCCCCACTTCGATCTTCGCTCGCCTGCCTGTCACGCAAAGTGACGGCCACGGGGCCCCGCGGCTTCCGCCCTGGTAATCTCGATCCTTTTGATCCCATGCACTGACAGTGCGAGGAGAGGAACGGAGATGGAGTGGAGGAGAAAGCAGCGAGGCGTACGGGACGAGACTCGGCGTGACGTAAGATGGCGGTTCTGCGCGAAGCGAATGATTTGCCGACCAAGGAAAGAGAGAGAGAGAGAAAAAAAGCGGTGCAGTGAAGGAGGGTTGTGCACGAACTTTCCGAAGGAGAGGAAAACAAAAAGAGGCGAGCACAAAGGCCGCTCTCTTACTTATTGATGCGCGTTTGCTTGCGTAATATCGCGCACGCGCGCTACGCTGCGAAAGACCAGCGCGTTGCCAAGGTCGGTAATGTGAACAACGGTCAAGGACTCGTGGTGATGTTCCATCACCGTCAGCGAAGGTCAGAAAGGGAAGAAAAAAGGAAAGGGCAAGAAAGGTAATGACCGCAAATGATCGCTTAAGTAGGGAAGAAAAAAGAATTGGCATTTGCATGAGGCAGGCTTGAAACGACGCGTGACCATCACTTTGCTTAATGATCGAGAGAAGACGCGATACGCTGCGTTCTTTCCTTACAGAAGCGTTTGGGCTTGTTTGCCCGCTGGAACGAATGAGAGTCAACTCATATGCCAAATTCCCGCGAAGTGGTGCAGCCGTGGATGGTCCAATATTAAAATGGGTTAGGTAGGAACGCAAGGTTCAAGACCTTGAACAGCTGAAAGTTCGAGAGCTAACGCTGGCTCCGTGAAATTTCTATGTAGTATATGATGTAAGGTAGTTTGCTCGTGAACTATAGAAAAACGATATCTTTAGAATACAACGACAAAAGTCGAGGCTATGAAACGTGCCCGAAATGGCCCTATTGCAACACCTTCTCCGCTAATTATCATTCCACTAACAGAATATAGTGTAACTGTAAGCACTGATTCGGTCTGTTAAGACGTTCGTTATCTAACTTTTGTCGCTGCATCGTTATCGCTTTCGATGTCACTGCGCATTGTCAGACGAAACTGATAAGCCACTTTGGTTTGTTGTAATGATAACTTGGCTGGCACTGTAATAGGATCATTTTCTGTTCATTCATTCAATCACTCATTCTTCCTCCCTTTCTTTCTTTCTTTCTTTCTTTCTTTCTTTCTTTCTTTCTTTCTTTCTTTCTTTCTTTCTTTCTTTCTTTCTTTCTTTCTTTCTTTCTTTCTTTCTTTCTCTTTCTTTCTTTCTTTCTTTCTTTCTTTCCTTCTTTCTTTCTTGTTCAATAATGTCTACAGAGGGGCTCCCAAGGTTCATATTTTGCGCTAAATTGAACTGAACTCTGCGGTTACGGCGATTCCCGTAACCACGGTGCAAATTAGGTCAGGCTAGGTTAGGTTAGGTTGGGCTAAGTTAGTTTAGGTTAGGTTAAGTTAGGCTAGGTTACGTTAGGTTAGTTTAGATAAGGAAGGAGGGGGGTGCAAACATATCACCGCATCTACGGCTGTCTTTCTTGGTTTCACTCAGCACTTTCTTCGTCACTCGGCCCTCTCACATTACACCGCAACTTCGCTTTACTGTAACCGATCAACACTGCACGTGAAAGCAGCCTAAGGCTGGTCGATTAATCGACCTGCGTCGAGCTCAGCGCGCGCGCATCGGATTTCGTCGACGGATACGGTCCTTCCCGAGCAGGCCGTGCTCGAGCGAGGAATGACGCGGAAGTGGCTGTCTGGGAGGGCGTCTGCGCCGCACTGCAGCGGTGTCGCTAGGAGCGGCCCGAGATCGAGGGAAGCACTGGGGCGCCGATCAATCACGGCCGAATACATTAGGCGCGGCCGTGGCGCCCAGATGCCCTTACTCTCGAGCGTGATTTCATTTTTTGAGTTTCTTTCTTTCACATCTCCTCATCTGGGTCAGGTCACGAGGTTCTTTCCCTATTGAGCGTCGGGAGATAGGGTGGCCCGCTTCCAAGCTTCCAAAAAGAGCGCTTTCCCTAGAATCACCCTCGCTCCTCTCCAGGACGGCATTTGATGTATGCCCCGTGGGTAACATTAGCCTAACTGATGCACAATGAACATAAACGAGTTCCTCGCGGAGGTCCAGTAACGGAGAGGTTGGCGATGCATCATTTCCGTGATAGCGGGCCACCCCAGCCAGTACCACCAGAGGGAGCGTGGTTAATCCTTCACGTCCGTGTTATAACTTTGGCTAGTCTGGTCATAATTGCACGTTGAGATCGTAAGACGCCTGAGATTTTGTTCAGTTGTGTACCTCTCTCATTTTGATGTAAAATGAACTTCCGAAGCCGCGGGGATAGATATCAGGGACCGCGTCCGCAAAGACTATGGCTGGCAAGGTTGCCTTTGTCGTCAACGCATCCGGCATCGGGATTGGCTGGAATTGACTTTTACAAAATCTTGCTGCGTAAAATATTTTGTGAATACGAGACCACGTGCATCCTCCAAGCCCTCGCAGTTTCCGAAGTACCCGATCGTTATTCACGTCTTCAATGTAGCTTTAATTTCTGATGAAAGGGTATAGAATAAAAAGGGGGGCATGAATTAGATCCGTTGTTATTGGATAAAATATGTGTTGCTTAAAATTAACAGCGTGTGTCCACTAACATGACAGGACGGACCCTCTAAAATTGGATAGCGCTGCGTCACTTGTGTAGAAGAACGTCGGTTTATAGGAAAGTATACGAACATAATCTTGCTATAAGAACACATGCTCCCCCGCCCCTCCCCCCACCTCCTTGAAATAAAGTCCTGGCCGTGGGCCTGACCGGCAAAAAAGCTAAGTCCCCTACTGATGGCTTGAAACAATACCTTATTTTGGTGTTGTAGTGCGTACCTAATCATTTCAGCTAATTTCAACCGATCTCTAAGTGAGTGTATACGTAAGGTGTCGCATTATTTCAGCTTTTGGTTTTACACCGGAAGCTGTGTATGGTTAGGCTGTCTGTGTGTCAGAGAGAGAGAGAGCTGAGCGCCCTACCGTGCAGCACGTGCGCAGAAGACGACACGCGATGGGCAGGCAGCGTCTCGTGCGCATCGCGCAGCCCTTATGACTCCGCGAGCAAGGTCTAGCTCCGCAGCAGGTGAGCAAGTGGCCTTCCCTGGCTTAGTCAGCGTCGGCTGCGGCCGCTGCGTCACTACGCAGCGCGGCTCCTCCAGGCTCCCTCCCTCGGTCGATGACATTGTTCTCGGTCCGATTGTGACAAGCAAGAAGAGAACCAAAGATGGCGGCAATAAAGGCGCCGCATTGCACGGCTGAACAGCCGCTTTCATCTTGGTTAGGCCGGGGCCTTCCCGGTGCATCGGTGCGAAGCGAACCGCACACAGCCGTGCCTGCAAATGCGACGTGCAACGATGCGCACGGCAGTAGAGTCGTCAACACTGGCTCACTGAAAGAAGCTAGGTGATCATAAAAAAATATTTACGAGGATGCTGTCTCGTTAGGTTTCTTCCATCTACATTCTATAACTGCGCACGGCGATGTGTGAGTCTCTTGCGAAAAATATGGCGCGACCCCATAGGCAGCGTAGTCAGTTCGCGTGGCCGTCCTTACCACCACTGCGCGTCCACAGAGAGACGACACAAGATTCTACCAAGGATCTCCGCGACGAAGACATACGTGTCATCGCTGTATTGAGGTCATTGATCAGCACAATGCGCACACTCCTCATCGGATTGACAACCCCATGCTCGAAGCGCACTGCAAGTGCTGGATACCTTGGAGCCAGTCCTTGCAAGCCTTCATTAACATCATGGATTGCAGTGTACTTCATCTAAGACAGTCGAAGATGATCCGTACTTTGTGACATTTCGCAGTTTTATGACTTTCTGGGCATGCGCGGTGCACACTGTTATGCGCGCAAGCGTATTACTTTCCCTCTCTTTCCTTCTTCTCTTCTCTATTCTTTTCCTCCCTCTTCCCCCTTCCCACGTGCAGGGTAGCCAACCGGGTGCAACCTGGTTAACCTCCCTGCCTTTCCTTCGCTTTTTTTTCTCTCTCTTTCTCTCTCACTTCAGCTACGGTATTTACTCGCGTGCTATCAGCACCCGTTGGCTTTATGTAATGACAGTGTTGGCTTTACGATAACATCGAGTTAAGCCAAATGATGGCAAATATTTCCTAATGGTCACCAACACTGGCTTATGTCGGCTATCCGCCGTTATGACATCAGCATTGTTTATAATCACACTCAACGCTATGATTGAGTTGCCTTCCAACTGTTTAGTAGAGGTGCTTTTAAGATGCACGCCGGCAACTTTTGGTGACTGTCTTCCCAGACACAATGATCACAATGAATGTAACGATGAGGAAAAGAAAAAAAAAAAACGCAGTCACTTAGGCATTATTCCCGAAAGATGACGTCCTAAACAAATGTTCCTGGAAGTAATAAGTGTTCTTGGCGGATGATAGGGAGAGGGGGGTAGTGAGTTTTTCAACGGAGGCATATGTGAAGACACGCCTGTATTGCGAAGCTTTCATAAAGTGGAAGTCGCTAAATAGCTGAGCTTTCTTGTTGCCCCCCTCTCTGCATGCGCAGCGTCTAATGAGCCCTAACTACGCGCGGAATAATTGAGCGCTGTAATCTAGATGCGGTCACTACGGGTAAAGCGGAACGCGCCGCCTGCATTCGTTACCGACACCAGATGGAACACAAGTAGCCCTAACTTTGTGCACCTGATGGAACTCGCTGCGTAACCAAGCACTCACTAGATGACATTCTTAATCAAGATACCAGCGTAAACTCTGGGTCATATTTTCAGGGAGAAACATCGTACGCGTCGTAGGAACGCCAGATAAAAACCAAACAAAGAAAAACAAACCCTACGGTGTGTGTGAGCGTGCGCGTTCATTTCAAACGTGGGAAGGGCGGGCGTATGTAGCTTGCCAGCAGCCCCTCCCCTCCTCGCGTAAGGATCCTGACACCCCCCCAAAAATCATTCTACACCGACTGCCTCCCCTCCCCCCACCCCCCCGCCCTTCTGCCTTATAGACAAACACTCATCAACACCCAGCTACATTCTGGAAACATCGAGGAATGCTGTAACAGGACTTCTAGCACGAGTTGTGTTGAGTGCTAGCAGGAGTTTGTTCAATTCTGGACAAACTCCTCCTAGCACTCAGTACCACGCGCAATCTGCATGCCCACCTTTTTTCAGCTCGTAACGCCCTAACTAATAGGGCGTGCAAGTTTTTCCCAGCGGCTACGTGAGAGCGGTCGCATACTTTCGAGTATGAATTATTCGCTCTACAATGCGCGGCGTTACGGACCGCGGCTGGGCCCTGGCTGCGATCGTGAAGGCAAGGCCGGAGGAACGTGCGGGCTCCGAGCGGCTGTTGCCAGGGCCGGTCGAACAAGGGGAGCGCGCAGTGCGTTAGCTAAAGCGAGAGCACGCTGCTGCCGGGGGGGCCGCGGCCTCGCCGCTCGAAAGAGCAAGAAGAGGAAGCACTCCTCCCCCATCAGCTGTTCGCTAGAGGGAGAGAGGGCGGGCGCCGGCCGGCTGGAAGCGAGCGACGCTCCGGTGGAGCCTCGCACGTGGCAGAGCAGAGGTGTGCACTTAGTGCGTATGCGCCGCATGTGAATAGTAGTGCGTTCTAGTGCTGCGTACGCTGCGTATGCGGCGGTGTCGCGTACGTAAGAAACGCCGTGGTTTGTGTAGAGCGCGTGCGCAGAAGTATTGCTCGTGCGCGTTATGTGAAATGCGGCGTTCTTGCGTGCGCAGCACTTTTACGGACGCTGCGGGAGCAGCGTTGAAACTCGATAATATGAAGATCTCGTCAATTTCCTCGTCATTTTGACGAGATCTACCGCTAATATAACGTCGCTTTGGACACGTATTATGATGCGGTCTAAGCGCTAGTTCCTTACAGACTGTTCATAAGTCTTGGCACGCTGTTTTGATACGCAAAGGAGACGAGAAAAGATTGGTTGCGCCCGACGCGCTCTGCGCATTCTATAGTGTGCCCGAAAGAATGGACCATTCATTTGCCCAGAAACCTTTTAGCAAATAAAACGTTTTTCATCATCATCCTTTTGGCCCGTAGGCGATATACTTCAGCAAGAGAAACCTTTTCAGAAACACGTTTACGAGCTGTGGGAATAATTTTTTTCTGTCTTTTTTTGTGTGTGCGTGATGAAAGGGCGGGGGGGGGGGGGGGAGAGCTTCTATTTCTGGTTATCTCAATGGGAATGTTTGTTAGGCAGTGCGTAAATTATACCAATGAGGTCAATCGGTTACCTAGCTAATACATTAAGGCTACGTGGAAAATAGAGCCTGCGTGATCACCGCATGTATGCAGCCGGGCACCTCAGAAGTGCGGTCAAAAGCGCTAACGCTTATCTCGGCTACTAGTAGCATTATCGTAGTCTAGGTGCAGTTTACATGAAAAAAATACAGTGGCCGGCGTTCATTCAATTACCACGAAATGAATGAATTTCAACTCTCGATTCGTTATACTGAATTACGATTGATATAAATCGCTCATCAGCACAAAAGTACACCACAAAATTATTGTGTATGTCGTATTCATAATTCGGCATTCGAGAGCAGGACTAAAAGCTGGGCACCTGTATTCAACGGACAATGGAATGTACACAATTAGAGGTATCCTAAGTAAGGAGATGACGACCTAAAAATGTAATTCGCTGTAATCTTGAAACTCTGCCAGTGAGAGGCTCTTGTTTGTTCGAAGTGCGCATCGAGGTATACGGCAAGAGATCGTATGTTGCAAATTACCGGTATCAAACTTCATATTCATTAACTATCAGCGAAATTACGTTATTTTTTTTTATTGAATTCACGTTATTGACTTATTTTTTACGGAGAAAATATCCGTTTACTAGCCAGCGCTGTCTTGTACTGCCTTTCTTACGTTCCATCTTTCAGAGCTGCTCTCAGAATAAGCCTACCCTAATTCGACCGAGTACTACTTACGAAGACAGCCGTGGGAAAGACAGCAACTATACTGGGCGAACGCTGACAAGACACGCCGCTATTAAGCCTACGGTGCAAAGCTCCATATCTCGCTGCTAGCCAGGCATGGAGCGCACGTAGCAGCAATCAGCAATGGCTCCGGGAGGACTGAATAGCTGCGGGCATCGATCAGCCGCGGTGAACTTTAGAGGTCGCGAACTCGGAGCTAGGAACCACGCAGGGCTGGCACTGCGCCATGGGGCGCTTTCGCGACCGCCACTGGCGCGGAAAGGGGAGGAGAGAGACGCTTTTTTACTCTCGGTCGCTTACCCAACACTACTGGAGACGGCCGCATTCTGCCCCGCGCTGACTGTGGGGTATATAGCTGGTTAGCGGTTGCTAGGCGGAGCGCGCTTAAAGATAAGACGATGCTTCGGTGTTCTTGGCCCACTTTATTATTTTTTTTTTCCAGCGAACGCTTGTTTTCCGGAAAGAGATATTCGCTGACGTCTGTTAAACGAGTTTTTTTTTTTTTTTTGTCTTTAGTCTTCTAACCTAACCACAGCCTCGTACGAAGCCACGCTATCTGACAGAGAACTCAGTTTCTTGGAATGCGCTGGTAGAGAAGCAAGCCACTGTGACTGTTAATATTTTTTCCCGTGTGTGTTGATGCTCTTTCGCCGTGTCATTGTTAGTGCAACTGTTTCTTTGTAGCTGTTCCCCCCCCCCCCCCCCCACATATATATATATATATATATATATATATATATATATATATATATATATATATATATATATATAAAGGCATTCATGTTACTAAAACAATCAGTTGGAAGTCAGCGCTTCTACATTGTGTCCGCTTTTCGATCCCACAGTTTCTTCGCGCTCTTTATACTCGGTACTCTCTTACAATGAAGTCGTGTCGCCAACCCTACAGCAAATTATAGCGCGTACAAAGCAGAAGCGTCGATTATATACAGTGAAACCTCGGTGATACGATCACAGCTCATACGAATTTCGGGGTGATACGAATTTTTTTTGGTCCCGGCTAAAGCCCATTGGCCTGCAGTGTAATGGAGTACGGTTGTTGCGAACCGATTTTCACCCCGCGACGTTTTATACGAACGTACGCTACCGTCCAGGTACGAAGAGGTGCTGCCCGCGCTGCCGTGGAAGACGCGCCAAGCACGTGCGAGCGCGGGAACGCAAGCGCGGGCATTTGCGCCGCACCGCCAAATCGTCAGAATCACGGTGTCAGAAAAATACTTTTCTTACGGTCAGAATAAACCTTCAAAGACGCGTCACGGCCTCTGATATTCGGTGCGCGAATCTTTGAGGCTCTGATGTGCCTCCGTGTGTCTTCGCGTTTAGATTACAGAGGATATTGGCGCCATGCTTTTTCTAACGCGTCGACGCGGGCTGCTGTCGTTGTTGTACTGTGTTTACGCGTGCCTGCCTCGTGCATCAGACATTCTATGAAAGGTGGACGAGGGCCGAAAGAAGGCGAGGATGGTCTTGGCGAAGGAGCCAGGCCTCACAACGTCAACATGCGCGACTGTTGAGATCGCAGTTGTGGGGGCATGGTCTTAAATCTCCCAAAAAACATCCCCAACACCTCCACGATCACGAAATCATAACATAGGACCGTGGTTCTGAAATTTTGTGGCCTTGATCTATCGCGTCAAAGCGCTTCTTCCGTTACTTTCGCCGCAGTGCTCCGGTGCTGCGGCGAAAAAAGCATACTAAAATTTGGTAGGGGCTACTGCTGTCGCGGGTCACAACGCATCTGGTTCATTAATTAAATACGCGCGTACGGGCCGTATGTTTACGAGTGCTGCTATGATTGCCGACATCTAAAAACTTAACTGGCTATCATTTAGAGTTCTTCATGACGTTGCTGCGGCCCTGATAAACGATAAATGAAAATGTATGCCAGCTTTCTTTTGTCGCATGCTAATTTTCCATGCTTTCTGGTGGTACGAATTTCGGATGATACGAATATTTTTGGTGGTCCACTGAGATTCGTATCACCGAGGGTTCACTGTAAATCGTTTTGTGCCGCTCAGCCGCGTGAGGCGCAGCCCCTCCGCGAACGTAAACATAGAGATCCGGTTCGCACCGGATTCATTCCTAAGGCACACGCAAGTCGTGAGTTCAATCGGTCCACGGACTAGTTGGTACGTACTGTGCAAGAGATAATAACTCAACGCAAGGCGAAGGCTTGCAGGCTCTTTCCTGCAAGGCTTGCAAGGTTCTTTCCTGTATTTCTTGTATTTTCGCCTTGCGTTATTACCTTTCCCACGGACAGGCGCGTGACATGACCGTATACTCTCGAACCAATCACACGATTGACAGCTGTCTGTGAGCATCCTCGTGTGCATCGCCATTCGACGGCACTGGGCGCCACGCGTAATTAGCAACCCGCCCATCGCGTGAAGTCACGGTGTGCGTGAAGTCAAACGGGGCGAGCGGACAGACGCGATTGCTCAACGCTCGGAGACACGCTGTCTCTCGCGTTGCTCGGTAAGTCAGCTCGTTGCAAACTGTTCGACGAACAAGAGGCGCCACAAGGGCGTACGTTTAAACGGACGCGCTCTTCTCTGACGTCATAACCGAGAGGCGGCGAGTTCTCGGTCAAGGCTATTTCTACAGTCGACACATATGGGAAACTATATACGTACGCGTGGCATTACGCCGTTTTTTTTTTTTTCTTTAGTTACGTCCGAAAAAGGTACTCCCCGGACTTATTATTTTACGACACATGTGTTGCGGAGCTGTTGCGCGCCGCGGAGGCGTATGTACTGACCACCTGCAGACCGAAGAAGGAAAAAGTTTGCCGAGCGTGCAAATCGTCGTCACGAGCCTTCCTGCGAAGCGCATCGGCGAGCTCTTCTCTTCTAGTGGAAAACCTCTCCTGCCTTCCCTTCACCTCCGCGTATCTGCAAATCGCGAACGAATGTAGACGTTTTCCGACGCGATAGTCGCCCGTGCATCGCGAGCGAGGTTAATTCTGCGGAGATGATTGCTGTTGGTTATGCCGCCACGACTTTCCTCCAACGTTCCTACCACATCTTCGGCGCTTATCTCTCTCTCTCTCATTGCCACGTGAAACAGCGCGAGCTCGGTGTTATTACTCGCAGGCCCCATGGCGATTTCTTCGCTACAAGTAAAATATATGGTGCGGTCGCCAAGTATCAAGATCAGTTCGATAAACATGGCCGTGTTTTCTAAAGGGTACGGTTCTGGATGTCTCTAGCCGCATCTCCCGCGATTGCGGCCTTGAAAGTATTGCCATCGCTACTTGTGTCGCGTAATATGAAAACTACTGAAGCTCACTCTTGCCGTACAAGTATTGACACAATTGCAGGAGCTCAATAAGCTGAGGTGCACCTCTCAGCGCGTCGTACACGTTCTTCGATGAAAAAAAAAAAGAAAAGAAATCACGCATATTACGCGGAACGCGCCACGAAACTGAAATCAGAGAAGAAGATACGCGAGCCACACGGTCTTGTAGCTATAGGTGTGCCTCCTGTTCTCATAAGCTATTCACAATGCGCCGAATGCACATTTTGCCGATACTCGAACTCTTAGTTAGAAGTTAGAGCTCACGGATCGTATTATACTTTAGCTGATACTGAATCTCACTTAAAAACCAACGACCAGTGTTTGATGCAAGGTAAGCAGGAGCAAACGCGGCTTTTATTTATTTATTAGGGGCGAAGCTCCTTAGGGTGTGGGTCTGTCCCTCCTCTGTAGTTGTCGTAGTAGTAGTAGGTAGGTAGGTAGCCACGTGTAGTGGAATGTACCCACTCCACGTGATAAAGATGACGATGACGCAGTATAGTGGAATGTATCCACTACACGTGATAAAGATGACGATGACGCAGTATAGTGGAATGTACCCACTACACGTGATAACGATGAAGTATAAGCGCGTTCCAGTATAGTGGATTGTACCCACTACACGTGATCACGATGACGCTGATGACCATGAACTATAAGCGCGTTCCAGACCACACATTCTCTTTCTGCCATGGATGAAAACGATCGAGCTTCGCCCACTCATCATCATTCACTTAGTGGATATGGCGTGATTTTTTTTTTTTTGCTAAATATGAAGCATCTGTAACAGACCTATAAATTTAAACCCTTCGTGTATCTGTTCAATGTGCCTATTATAACGTACTATACTTTCATATACCCGATCAGCCCACATCCATACATCGCTACGCAGGCCATGGTCACACATGTGCGTATGAACGCCGCTTGTCGTGCACCTGAATGAACTGTGCACGTTGAGTTCAATGTACGTCATACAAACTTTGCGTCATACAATGGGCTGATTGCATGCAATGAATGCAGTGGCGCATCGTACACCTCTTTTTTGCCCTCCCCCACCCCCCCCCCGCGCGCTTTTTTTTTTTTTTTGCGACCAGCTGTAAAGTGGGAGGCCAGAGACAAGCTCTTTTCGGCTAGCTTTGCACCTTACGCTTCTCTACGTATAGTTAACCTTGTACCTCATTTCTTGCGACCCGCCACAATGGTCTAATGGTTACGGTGCTCGACTGCTGACCGAAAGGTCGCGGGATCGAATCCCAGCCGTGGCGGCCGCGTTTCGATGGAGACAACATATGCTAGAGGTCCGTGTACTTAGATTTAGGTGCACGTTAGAGAACTTTCCGAAGCCCTCCACTGCGGCGTCTCTCATAATCATACCTCAGTTTCGGGGCGTAAAACCCCAGTAATTACTATTATTTTTATTTCTTGCGAGCCGACGAGCGTGTTTACAGTGATTTGCTGGAGTGCCGATAGATCACACGTGCCTTCAGCAACTCCAGCGCGCTGCCAACGAGCGGAGACAAAAAAAGACCTTTTCTACGCCGAGTAACAGCTGCGCCTGCATACTGAACGCACGCGATCTTCGTACACAGGTGGCTCGCGAGACAGAGGACGACGACGAGGGAGGAAGCCAAGAGAGAAGTTGTAAACACAGACGAGCGGCACACGTTCCGACGCGCTCGTCGTCGTCTCCACTTACCGTCATCGTCATAGCCGATGTAGAAGTCTACCGCCGTGGTGACAACAACAGCGCGAACGAGAGCGCGCTATAGGCAGGTAGCTGTGCGCCGCAGCGTCGTTGGGTTATGGGCCTCCACCACTTCGTTTCAAAGCTCGCTTCACGAGTGAAACTGGCGTTGTGCGAGGCTGCGTACGGACACTATGTTATATACGGGGGGACGTATCGACACTGTCACCAAAGTGCAGGGGACTGCGTTATAGGCACCGACACAGGGGGCTAGCGATAGATCCACGTGGCTGACAGCCTGGACGATTATTCAGTGATGGCCGCGTCGCGTCAGTTGCGTAGTCCCGCCGGGTGAGTGATGCCTCGTCTGTGCGCTCGAGTATTCTACACTGTCTCGCGCAGTACGCTTTGTTTTAGTCCGGAACAACGTCTGCTGTCGATCGTCGTCGAGCCCTTGGATACAGCTGGAGTCCGGGAACTCGTAGCTACCGCGGAGTCAGAGAGGGAGGAAGGTCTTCAGCAAGAACTAGGAAAGGTCCGTTATAGGCGACGTCCGTTTGCCGCTTGTGTCACAACTAACACGAAACACACCACAACACAGACAAGTCGAGAAATGTCCATACAGCACTGGCGAGCGAAGGAGTCGGTGCGAACAGTGGACAAGCAGAGCGAAGGCGAGCTAGCAGTCGAGCACGTGAAGCGCTTGTTCTCTGGCGTGTAGTCAGCAACTTCGCGCCGCGCGGAGGAACTGTCGCACTATCCGTCGCTGTGGTGGCAGTAGTAGTAGCGCGGTAGGGCTGTTGCGCGAGCGCGCCGCGCGGAGACTTTCCGGCGCCTCTGGTTGCGATATAGTTTGCCGCTGATAGGTCGGAGGGAAGCGTCACACCTCGGGCAAGAAACGAAAGCGCTGACGACAGCCGTTGCGTGTGTGTGCCGGGCTTCTTCTCCGGAGAGAGACCGCCGGGACGAGGGCCAAGAGCGATTCCGAGCGAAGAAAGTGTTTGGGTCAGTCGTGCCGCGTCCGGGCTTTAAGAACACTCTCAGTGCGAGCCCGAGGAACAACAAGGATAACGGTTGACGAGAAGGAGGGGGAGTAAGAAGAAGCGGTAAAACGTAAACACCGTTTTCTTTCTTCTTCTTTTTTTTCTTCTTTTTTTTTCTTTTTTTCTAGCGTGTGCAATATGCGCCGGCAGAGACATGTGGGATGAGGGAGGGAAAGTGCTGGCGGAAAGCTAGCGCGTGCCCCGTTCGTCGCCTGCAGACGGGGATAGCCCTCCCAGGAAGCTTTCTCGCAAAAGCTGCAGCTGCCGGCCCGGACGGGTGTGACGTCACGGATGCGCGTTGTGATTCATCGCTCCGCGAGCAGCTCTGCAGCATGCTGGAGGTTTCCAAGCCACAGCTGCAGCGAGAGCGGAACGACCAGATCACGAGCGACGCAACTGCGGCATCGCGCGAGGAGACCTCACTTTTTTATTATTATTATTATTTTCGCGATTCCGGTGGACGATCGCTCGTGCTTTCTCGGTTTTTTTCTTACTTTTTTAGCTTTACGACGACTACATACTGGCCTAGGAACGAGCTTGTTAGCTGCGACCTGATATAAAAAATGTCAAACACGATGCCGTTTACGGCAGGTGCTCCGCGAAGTACACCGCGAGCGAACCTTCGCGCATGTTTGCAGTTAGTCAAGGAAGCGATGTCTTTCTTGTTTTGCTAGTACGATATACGTGTTTTGGCTGCGGACGTGTATTATGAATCAAAACACCTAGCTAAACCTCGGAGCACTCGCATGCGGCGCACTCTATCTTTTGTGCTAATTTCAAGGTGTTGCTGATGCCTACGGCCATGGGAACTATTAATTACTGTGCGGGCAAGGCTAGCCTCCAATATAAATAGTGTGAAAATTAGCCCACATAGAAAAAAAGGTGCACTTAAAGTAAAAATGAACTGATAATAATAATAATATCTGGGGTTTTACGTCCCAAAACCACGATATGATTATGAGAGACGCCGTAGTGGAGGGCTCCGGATATTTCGACCATCTGGTGTTCTTTAACGTGCGCTGACATCGCACAGCACACGGGCCTCTACCATTTCGCCTCCATAGAAATGCGACCGCCGCGGCCGGGATCGAACCCGCGACCTTCGGGTCAGCAGCCGAGCACCCTAACCACTGCTCCACAGCGGCGGACAAATAAACTGATAAGGATTAGGAGGTTTGCTAAAACAATGAAATAAAATAGATATTTTGAGCCGAGATTCTTATCCCGGTGTGGGTGGTTGGAGGTCGTGTAACACGCTATAGTTTCTCATTTGCTAATAATCGAGCCGCTGTTGTCATAGTTACCTGGGATTTGGCAGCACAACCGCGTCAAGGTAGCGCGAAAGTTAACGCTTACTATCATTACGAGGCCATCTCCCATGCGTGCAAAAGGCTTCGAAAGGAGGACATATCTCACTGCCATCGCATAGCTGGCGTTCTTACTTGTTTCAGGCCGGTGGACGTGCAGGACTGGTTCTCTAGTCGGAGTCAGGTGCACAGAAAACAGTGTTTTGGTACATCGGTGATAACGAAAGAAAAAAAGAAGAATAAAACGCAACAGCAAAATGGTGCGTAGTTCGGTCTCTCAGCCGTTGTGCGAGCACGCATTAACCGTTCATTATGCCAGAGCTCGCTGGCCGTGTCGCCGAGCAACACGAGTTGCAGAAACATCGCGCTCGTTTAATAACGCAAATTACCTTTTCTTTTTTTTTATTATCCTTGTTGACGTGAAATTAGAGGTTCACGCACATTTTTCGCATCCAGATACTCCTCGCAGAAAGGCAAATAAAAGTAAAACTGGGGAAAAAAAAAAACACCGTACACAGTCAAAATACCGCTACAGCTTTTTAATGAAACTCTATGAGCGAGTAAATGAAGGCTGAGAGAACTGTCGGAGGCCGAATTCGCAAAAGCTTCCCTTTCGTAACCTTGTTTTATCATTGGTCAGTCGGCTTCGCCAACGATATGCCCCGCATAGTGATTGGCTGAAATATTCTCCCACGGAAAACATTTAGCGTATAAGGCGTGTTTGTGAATACGGGTCCCGGAGGCACACGTAGCTGCGCGAACAAGTGAAATTTCCATTGGGAGGTCAAGAACACGAACAGAAGATGACCGTTTTGCAGACAAGAAGGACGACGGTACCTACGTGTAATTGTGAGTATAACAGAATACATTATCATACACAACAAAATTACACGCGATGCTTTTGCTAAGACGTCACGTTTAGTTCGTTCGTGCGTGTCCGGCACGCCTTAGTGCGGCTTTTCGAAGCATCACTTATCTTCTACAACGCATGCACTAACCAGCGCTTACTAAAATAACTCACAAAAAGTTCGGTTAGTTGATGAGAACAGATTCTTCGGGGAGGTGCACGACTGGGTATAATTAAATAAAATAAAGCGGCTTGTCTCGTCACTTTGTACTCTCATTCATTCGCGCTCCTGCTTCGAGATGACGCCTTTTGAAATTCCTGCGGTAGCGCAGTCAAGTAGAAAAAGAAAACTGATATCTGAATAATTCTTCCGATGTGTTTACGAAGTCAAAATTCGGTTCGTTCCAGTGCCTACAGAGAGTACAATAAAGAGCGAGTTCGCATCAATCTCGAAGGGAAGCCAACGCAGTCGAGATATAGCTTTAACCGTGCCATACAGTTTGGGTAAACAGGCTTGATGAATCACTGCTGCGATATCTGTAAAGCGTATAAAGAATAATAATAAGCCAAGGAGACTCCGGGGTGAAGCCGTCTTCAATAGGACGCGAGCGGAGTATTTTTCCGGCGCGGAATAACAATAGCGTCACGCGCGCTCATCTCAATGCGAGCGCGAATGCGTCGAGAAAAGGCCGAAGAAAAATAACACTCCAGACTTGCGCACTTCTCCTGGGGCTGGAGACGAGTTATAGGTACAGTATTCAAAGTTTTCATATTTTTATTACGATTTTTGTGCCGGGATTCGGAGAAAACAGGGCGCACACTTTTTTTTTTTTTTCAGAGGCTTTCTCTATTTTGGAGAATACTTTATTTGAAAGACAAGAACATGTGCTTCGTTTTCTTCGTGGTTATATGTTGCTCGGAGCGAAAGTTGCCGGAATTTTCTGACTATTTTTTTCTTTTTTAATATTCGTAGACCATATGCACGAATCTTTTTTTCCCGTGACATACTGTATGTATAGTAGACGAGCTGCGATCGCCGATTTGTTATTATATGAGTTCGCGGTCGTTTGAATTGTAGGGGGGCTCGTAAACGAAATTTAGGTAAGGCTCTCAATGGACATACACCTATCTCGTGCACTGACGTAGGGAAGTCTAAACTGAGCACATTCGACTATGTGTGCAAGAGCCAATGGGTCGTATCCAACTTCAGAAGGGTGCAACTTTTAAAGTTCGTCGCTTTATATTTACAGTCTAGTTTCATTGAATAGTTTCACTGATCGGCTTTTACTTTCTACCAACTTTTCTTAAACACCTTAACGCCGAGTTAAATTTAAACTGACCACCAGAGTGCGCGCAGAAAAAGGGAAAGGGTCCTTCAATGAGCGCTGGAGATAATAGTGCGATGAAGAATCGCACACACTGAACTCTGAATATAGAGAATATACGCAAACTACATCACAAAATATATAAAAAAAAGAAAAACTAAAGTATTTCACTAGGACCAGAATCTCCAACACAAAGAATCTCAGCAGTACTTTGGTTTCGCGATACGCACAGGAAGCTTTTTGTCCATGAACCAAGGACATCTCTCAGCTCAAGAGATAGCTATCTCTGGCGCACTGATAAATATCGGTGAATATCTAAGCACTTTTACTAGGGCTCGGAGGATCTACACCCATGCACACTGTAAACTCAGTAGACCTCAGGTTATAACACTAAGGCTTTTACAGATGGGGGACATACCCAAATCCCCTACACCTTCACAGGATTTACCCCGAAATTCATACATCGAATGCATGTGCGCTATTCATTAACTTTTCTAACTTGCATTATATGCTCTGGAGGTGTCCCGCGTTGCCAGGCGATGAGAACGACACTTCTTCACGCTGGAATGCGGTTCTACACAGTCCCAAACACGATGAACAGTTACGGACTGTCCAATGGGCCCGCGACATGACGGAGAGGCTCGGCCTTTTTGTCCCGACGTGGGAGGGGTCCGCTACGTGCCCTTATTAAAGGATTATGCAAAAAATTATTAATCCATCCATCTATCTCCGGATAAAGAAAGCCATAGCATAGTACCAGAGGTTACCCAATTCCCGTAACCTGCAGAAAGTAATACGTGGGGTCATCTTAAAAAGGAATGCGCCTACATCGACGGGCACCCCAATCTGCGTCGCCTTACTCACACTTCGTGCCCGGTACAGACCCGTGCATCCGTCCATTGCGGGCGCGGCGATTCTCGTTCGCTCGTTGGTGCGCCGGGTTCCCTATACTTTTCCACGTTGTCTCGGCGCCTGGCTCGCGAAGCGTTCTTCGTGCGCACACGTTCATTGCCGAGACCTTGACACTGAGAGACAGCCTCGCTTTGAGCGGCTCAAGCTGGCCGGCCCCCTTGTCCGTGCAAGCGCCGCAT